>JBBPNY010000123.1:0-38830 GCA_038091165.1 Rubroboletus pulcherrimus
TGTACATGGCCTTGCCAGACATGGAAATTTTGGCCCAATGGACCGCCTCCGCCTCCAATGGCGGCACCGGGACCGGTTCCACCACCAGCATCCTGTGGTGCGTCAGCGCGCTCTGAGGAGCCTTTTATCTCACCGATCCAACCGCCGCATATGGCGAGGGCATCTCTCGGGGAAAGGCGAGAGATGATGCGGGCGATGAGTGATTTAAGGCCAGGGTAAGAGGCACGTATATCGATGGATAGGTGTGTCAGAGGCGGAATAGAGAAGTTGAGGGGAGGAAGCGCGTTTTCTTGAGATGGCTGTTGGAGGTATGAGGGAATGGAGAGCCTCGGAGAGGCAGAAACATACGAATATGGTGAAGGACAACTCGCGGAGAGCGGGGGTATGGGAGAGGGCCTTGAGGACGATGATATGGGTTATTCTGGGGCAACCGATCAGGTGCAGACCACGGAGACGGGGCAGCTGAGCAAGGGTGGCATTGAGGACGGTAGCATCAATGTCCTGGGACATCTGGGGGGAGTGAGCTTTGTGGGACGTGTGGTGAACGGGTACATACGAATAAGGTGAGATGGGCGAGTGTCCTTTGCATGCCAGCAGTCCAGGAGGGCAAGGCGTCGATGACATTCCAGGAGGGGAAGTCGAGGGAGAGGCTCTGGAGGCCTGTGCGATCCTGGAGGACGGCCATTTGCCTGGATCCGAGCGATGCGCATATCCTGAGATGATGGAGCCTGTGCTTGTCGACGAGGTGAGGGAGAAGTGGGGGGAGGATCTTGACTGTGCAGACAAAGCAGCGCAAGTTTGTGGCGGTGCGGAGAGCGTGTGCGAGATCGTTCAAGAAGGATGGGCTGACCTGGTTGGAGGAGGGCTGAAAAACGGGAGCGGCGTGGAGGGCGATGCGCTTGACGTGCACGACGAGGTGGTCGTGGGCTGCGAGGGTGGCAAAGGGGGACATGAGATCCTGGGCGCGCTTTGCATGGCGGGTTGTGTATTCGATGCGGGCGTAGAGGGAAGGGATGGCCCCGGCGAGAAATGCACGGCTGACGAGCGCGGACGCGACGAGATCAGACCCGTCGAGCTGCCCGAAAATGAGCTCGAGCACGTCGAGATTCACGTTCATCATCAAAGTAGAAAGTACAAAAAAAGTGATTTAACCCCTGACCCTTTATCACTCACGTCACGTGTGTCTGACGCACGGTCCACTTCTCTTTCTTCCCGTTTTGGTCACCTCGATCGCCTCGTCGTCGTCGCACGCGTCCTCGACCACCACCTCCTCGTCGCCCCACTCGTCTCCCTCGTTCCCCCGTCCCTCCCCTCCCCTTGTCCCCCAACGCGTAAACACATGGCCCACTCCGTCTCCCCACTCGGCTCTCTCTCCTCTCCGTCACCCTCCCCCCCTCTCAACCCCATCGACGAGTCCGAGCTCTCAGAGCTCACCGACGACGACCACGACCCAAAGATCGCCAACGACACCAACCCCTCCCTCACCGACGACGACGACGACGACCAACACCCGCCCCCCCGCTCCCGCAAGACCGCCTCAACCGCCTCCGCCAACCCAAAGCAGAGACAGCGCCCAGCTCTCGCAAGGAAAACCCTTCCCCCCACCAGCTACGCATCCAGGACAGCTAGCGCCCCCTCTTCGAGCAAGCGCAAGAAGCGCGGGGGTCTCGTCCCCGCTCCCATGTGGGACTGGGCATACAAGAACGGGGGTACCGGCTCTCCCACCTCCACTCCCACTCCCGGCCACTGTCTCTCCCCTACCAGCAATACAACTCCCCCTGCTGGTCCCAGTCGTCCCCTCGACGCTGATTCCGACTCCCGTCCTCTCCCTCCCTCCAAACTCAAATCTGCCAGTCCTTCACCGGATGCTGAGGAGGAAGAGGAGGAAGAACTGCCTACCCCTCCTCGCGCCATGGAGGAGGAAGAGGGCGAAGAGGCTGATCCGCGCAAGGATCGCTCCGTCGATCGCAAACGCTCCCAACGCAGAGGCCCCGGTCCCACTCACTGGGGCAGGCCGCGCAAAAAAGTTGCTGTCCCCATGCCCTTTGATCGTACAAAAGTACCTCGATCTAAGCGTGGTGTCAGGGTCATGGCGAGGATAAGTATGTATCAGAATGACCTGATGCTCAAGCAGCTATGGGAAGAAGGTTACAAGGTCTATGACCCAAATGCCCCCACCTCCGACGAGGACGACCAGAATGACAACCATGTCGAGAACCAAGACGACGACAGCCCTTCTAACTCCGAGGAAGATGAAATGGACGTGGACGAGGATGAGGACGCTGAAGACCAGGATCCCGCCTCCCCTCGACAATCTCCCACTCGTCTCACTCTCAACACCAGTTTAAACACTCCCCCTCCCTCCACTTCCGCCATAGACCCGGGTGTTGACAACCCATCTGTCCCACCGTCGATCCGTGCGTCGGTAGACCCAACCGCATCCCCACCAGATGAAGACGTCCCGTCCGGTGCGATACCGGACGAAGACGTCGACCAAGACCATGATCCAGACGTCCTTGATGACGACGATCACCATCCCGCCCCAGATGGCGACGTAGAAGCCGATGGAGATGAAGATGAAGATGCACAGCCGGAGGAGCCGTCGCAGCCCCCCTCTCCCACTCCACTCGCGGAACCTGAACCCGAGCCGGAGCCGGAGGACGAGGATCCTGATCTCCAACCTGCCCACAGAGCAGAGGCGCTCGATGTCCTGGCAATGATCGAACTCAAGTTCGCGCTGTTGAGAGAGAGGGTCTATGTAGAAAAAATGGAGGGCTTGGCATGGGAGGAAGCTTTGGTCTGGGACGGTCAGTACGCGTTGTTCTCGTGCTACTCTGAGCTTATCCATCTCCATCATATCAGGCACCCATCCGGAGCTCCACCACCTGCAAAGCGAACTCACGAAACGACGCGACAAACGATTGATGCTCGCGTCAAAGAAGAGGACGTACGAGATCGAGGCAGTTACGAGGAAGAGGTGCGAAGAAGAGACATGGGGTTGGGAAGGCTGGGATGTGAGTATAGATAGAGCAAGACACCTATGGATCTTTGACGTGTTCAAGCGTGACTTTCATTTCCCTTCGTTTTTCCGCGCATATATACACCTTGCTGACCCCCTTCTTACCATTCACAGATTGCTCGCACTGAACTTCAGACTGAGATGATTGCCGAGACAAACAGAAAGAGGCGCAAGCTTGAGAGGGAGAGGAGGACAGTCGAGCGGCCTTCCGCAGGTACGTATGCGTGGATCCTTGCCTGTACTCGCGAACTGACCAGTCTTTAGCTCGTCGTATTCCGAATGCGATACTCAACCCCCCACCCGCACCTACCCTCCGGCAAATTGCAAACACCTTCCCTCTCCCATCCCACCTCTCGCATCTTGCGGCCAACAAGAAGGTATCCTATGCAAAAGGTCTCGGCGTTTACCCGGGGCTTGATGGATTGAGTATGCCAACCACTTGTGAGCTGTGAATCAGTACAATTGACTTGATTTGTGACTACGCAGGTGGAACAACGGCCTACCCCGACCTTCCGATACTCTCTCCCCATGATATAGCAGCCGATCTTGAGTTTCTCTTTCAGCACCGGAGGATGGGATATGGGTTTGGGATAGGATTCGGTCCCCCAATGGGCGTTCCGATGGGTGTCGGTATTGGCTATAACAATACCACATCCGGGTTTGGTCCTGCAGCCGTGGGCTTTGGAGGTCCCACACCAAACCCAGGATTCGGAGTGAATGGACTGGGGATCGGAGGTCCCACGGAGACCTACCCACCAAATTCAGGTCCTGGCGTCGCTTCTGGCAATAATACCACTCCAATCGCAGGACCGCCACTCGCACTTGGTGGTTCCGGAGCTGGGCTTGGTCTACTTGCACCACCTGCACCGTCCTCTGCACCGTCACAAAATACACCGAACGCCATTGCTGGACTTGGGAGTATACCAGGGCCAGGCATTGCGAATATTGACGGGCCATCATTCTCGCAGCCGGCGATGGGCGTATTTCAGGGACCTCCTTCTATTGGAACAGGTCCGACAGGATATCCCCTCGGTCCAGGTGTAGGTGGAACGAGTATTGTGATCGGCCCCGGAGGCACGACGAGCACCCCAGTCATCGGGCCTGGAGGAGCGCGAATCCAACGTCCCTCCGGTTTCGTGGAGCGAGAGCGAGAGCTCCAGAGGGAGAGAGAACGGGAAATGATCCAGCGGGATCGTGAAATACGGGAGCGAGAGCTCACCCCACGTGATCGGGAACTGGCGGCTCAGCGCGAGAGAGAGCTGCGAGAGCGAGAGCGAGAAAGGGAATTTGGCCCTAACATGGGACCCGGATATCCTGCTTGGGGTTCCAAGCCTGCTGGAGGCACGGATTGGAGTGTTGGGGACGCGCGGCGCAGGGAAGAGAAGGAACGAGTTGAGAGGAATGAACGCGACAGGGATAGAGAGAGATCCCAAGTCCAATCGCTTGTCCCGACACCCACCCACCGTCATTTGCACAACCCCCATCCGCATTCCCATAGCCACCAGCTGCAACAACACCCTGTCCAACCTCATCAGCCCCACCCAGTGCACGCAAGTCAGTCCCATTCTTACCAACATCCCCAACACCATCAACACCACCATCCTCATGGACAACATCCGCACCAGCATACCCAACACCAACATGGAACATCGCACGCACCACCGCACCATCATGTAGGGCAGCATCACCACCACAGGCACCACCATCACGTCGTACACCACCACCATTCTGGTGCAAGTTCGTCCGGTCCTGACGGGGCATCTCCCCTTCCCCAAGGCTCTGGCCTTGCACCAGGAGTACAAACGATGGAGATCATCAATCTGTCTGCGAACCCTTCCTCTAAGTCGCACTGGAAGCGAGATGAGGCGAAACTCGGTGGGAGTAGCATGCCTGGAAGTCGGCCTCCTTCTACCCACCCACTTCCACCCTCACACAACTACGATGAGCGGGAAAGGGAAAGGGAACGAGAGAGGGAAAGGGAACGCGACCGACCGATTGCAACACCCTTCGTCCTCGCACCATCACATCACACCATCTCCTCCACAGCCTCTTCCCCCCGACACGGCTGGACCCCAGGTTCAGGCGAGCCAGGCCCCGCAAGCTCGAGTGCCCCGCTAGCCCCATTCTCACTCCCTCCTGAGCGCTTCCACACTCCTGTGCCACACCGTTTTTCAAACCCAGCTCCCAACGGGTTATCGCAGTTGCCTCGGCCGCTGACAACGTCACCTCCCCGTGCACCACCCACATCCGTCTCCGCGGGCTCGCCTTCGATCTCTGCGATGAACCTACCTCTTCCATCTTCCTCATCGTCCAGCGGACCCTTTCCACTCTCGCGCAAGCCTTCACCGGCTCTGCCAAAGTTGGGTATGCCCCCGCTGGGGTACTCTCCCCGCCTCGCAGGTCCAGGTGTCGTCCCACCCACAGGTCCTGGCGTACCGGGCGTCCTGTCTACCGCGAGTGGCGGGCCTGGCATGACACCCTCCGGTATACTCACGAGCGGACCTGGGGTTCCCCTGGGTCCAGGCATAGCCCCTGCTCCCGTCATCGGTGGCCCACCCGGTGAGAGCAGTGCACCGTCCCACTTTACGGGAAGCCGGACGACATCACCGTTAATACCGTATACGGGTGCACCGCCCGTCATCGCGGTGTCCACACAAAAAGTAGGCGTTGATGGACCATGATGCCCACTGCACGGACAGGAAGGATATTATATCGTCATGCGGGATAGAGATGTGCGTGAGTGTGATCGACGGTCTTGTATATACTTTTGATTTTTTTTCTGTGCGTGTATTCAAATATGAATTACTTATCACGCTTCAGGAACTCCTTTGATGCTTTTCTTTTTCTTTTTCTCGTCTAATAGATTGTCAAGGGGCATTGCATCTACATGGTACTCGTAATCAGCCACCGAGCAACCCCACGGAGGGTATAGGTGTGATGAATAATGAAATGGCACACTTGCAACCGCTGGAGATCGGGAGAGACAGGATTGATCGTGTCTTGGGATGGACTCTTGTGCATTCCTCTCAGAGCTGGATGGGGTGGGGTATCATGTCTTGGCGATGGAGTCCCTGGGCTCCGAGTCGGATGAAGTCCCAGACTCCCGTCTAATGGTCCGGAGCGAGACGCCTGAACTTGGTTAACGTTGGGATCGCACCTGGATAGAAAAATGGAAACGACAAATGCCGCCCTGCAGCATGTTTGCTTCGTGAAGAAACATGATTTGACCCTCACACCATAGCACTGCGACAAAGTAACATAATTTTTTAAATAATATATTCCGCTGGGAGAAAGTAGACTGACGCTGATCAGCCGAGCGATCCCCTCCGCCTCGTAAAGTACATATGGGGGAGACACGGTCAGAGATTACAAAAAAAGTCGACAGCGGTAAAACGAAAAGTGTGAGTAGGGTAATAAAGCGCGAGAGAGAAGGCCTTCCCCCCAACCAGCGAGATAATCGTAAATAACCGATACAAAGATCTCACGAATCAGAAATCCCCGAGGTCGACTTCTATGCTTTCTATCACGGAGGCTTCTAAAGACTTGTCTTTCCGTGGCGTGAGTTGCGAGCTCGCAAGGGCCGATAGTGGCAGTGGAGATATAGGTCGCGGACTTGCTGTCGGTTGCGGCGCGATGACGGGCGTTCCAGTCACATTCGGCGTTGCTGACCTGTCCACACAAGGTGAACGAATGCGGCGGCGTGACAAAGTATCACAAAAACCCAAGCCATGAACAACAGGATAAAAGTACAAACCTGGATGCATTATTAAACGTCCTCGGTATGGTCTTCAACCTTGCGCTTGGGTCGGATGGCGTGGCAACGCCCGAGCCTCCTGCATTCGCAAGCTTCCGTTCCCTTCGTTTCCGTTCAGCCTCGAGTAATTCGGCTTTTCGCACAGCTTCCAGGTTTGCTTTACGGTTCCGCTCGTTAACTTTGGCGAGTTTGTCGGCAAGCGATTCTTCCTCCTCTCGAGCGGTTTGGATAGCAGGGAGTTCTTTTAGCTTTGCCTCGATGTCGGTCACTTCGGCGTAATCCTGACGTCGCACAGCCAGCGTCTTTGCTTGTATAAGGCGGGACCGTTCCATCGTAATAGCCGCTGCGCTCTGCTGTTGGCTGAACTGGTTCTTACGTGCAACCATCGCTGTGATGTCACTCTAAATGATACCTCAGCACCATACTTGACCGTCGCAGGAGATGCCCAGACCTCTGTCATGGGTTGCGTGGCGAATTTGCGAAGCTGTGCAGCCTTTTTTTCTAGCTGTCGCTTGTGGGGTAGTCGCGCTTCTTCCGCAGCACACGTTTTGCCAAGTCGATCAAACTCCTTCTACACTCTGCCGCATCAGGATCGATAGTAGAGAAAGATGAAGTACGCACCGCATCGAAGGCTGCATTGGAGACTTTGTCCATATGAAACGCCTTAACTGACTTGCCATGTTTAAGCTCCAGTGTTTGGTTGACGGTTCTTTCGTTGATTTTGTACGGTCGTGCGAGATTGGCGCCAAGATCTTGCAGCCTATTAACGCAGCAGTAGCAAAAGCTCCAAGTTTAACTCACTCGTCACCTCACATAACCGATACACCGGTTCGTTGTTCTCGTAGCCAATCAGGTAACGTACCCAACCACCTTGCATCAGGAGCTTTCAGCTGGCTATCATAGGCGCTGAATTGGACTTGCCTTTGACATAGTCCTCAAACCAAGGTGCCATACAATACCTGGCAAGCATGTCCCGAGTAAGTCTGCATGACGACAGATGCTCAAGAGTGATTGGTTCATCGTCAGGGTTAGGCTGTTTAGAGAACAATCTGCGATCCTTTTCTTCTTCCTCTTCGTATTTGGTGATTTGGCCATCCTCTTCCTCACCAGAAGAGGTATCCATATCCATAGGTGATGATGAACGGTCCCGTTTGGGAGAGTCCGTGCGATTCTAGAAGTCATGAGAGAGAAAGTCGGCTGGTGCATTGTTCAAGCTTACGCGCTTCTTCTCATCCTTTGCCTTGCGCCGGGCTTTAAGCTCGTCAAGTTTCTTCGACTTCTCCTTCGTAGCCCCTCTGACAGCATGTTGACCTGCGAATTCAGCGTGAGACACAGCATGGTAAAGAGGGGGCATTGTCAGCACGTTTAACGGCTTTGGCTACGGCATCCGCGTCGCCTGAACCATTCTTTTGTTGCTTGATCATCTCCTGTAGTTTCCGTCGGTCTTGTATCTTTTGCATTTGCTCCAGTCGTTCGGCGAGAATATTCTCTCGGTCAATCTCAGACATTGCAAGTAATCTATTCGGTGCAACGTCGGTAACATCGGGAATGTGGTGTCAAAAACTACGTCGTGGTACCTAGAGTGGAACTCACCGTTCCCTATCTGCATCGTCCTCATACTTGCCTTCCAAGGGAAAGGGATTAGCCTCCTCCTCTTCACTTTCCGGAACATTTCCCGACTCGCTGTCGGAATCACTAGTAGACTGATGTATAGAAGATGGTGCAAACTAAGCCAGTGCAAGTACATACCTGGATTTGCGCTTCTTGCTTCCAGACAGTTTCGAGCCGCTAGCCTGGCGCTTTCGTTTCTTCTCGGTGGCTCCGGCAAGTTCGAGGAGTTCATCGTCAATGTCACCGTCAGAGTCAGACATGGTCAACTAAGAAAGTCGAGAACGACGAGGGGGGTAGAACGACGAGGGGGGTAGAAAAGGACGAGGCTGAACTCCTCCGTTACAGCTGCTGTACCTGCTCGGATGTTTGGTCCTGTTTTGAATCCTGTGATATCACGTGATGAGGTACCCATATCGGGTAACACAGCGGTAAGCAATAATAAGTAGGAGGCGAATTGCCATTTAAATGTTTAGATCTACTCGTCATGACACTGATTAACTTGCCTGATCTCTACGAGGCCACCATTAGCGAGATCCAAGATGGACTAGAGAGCGTCCGGTTCACATCCACCCACCTTGTAAAGGTATGTTGGGCCCATCTTCCCTTTGTGTCTTATAATGTCACCAAGTTCGTAGGCATACTTTGCGAGAATTGAGGAAGTAAATTTGAAAGGTGTAGCTCTACGTGCGGTCTCAGATATCAATGCTACCGCTTTGCGTCGAGCCGAAGATCTGGACACTGAGAGATCTGAGCACAGGAGTCGTGGGCCACTCCATGGAATACCCATCTTGATCAAAGATAATAACATCGCAACAGTTCATGAACTGGGGTAGGTTAGTCGATGTTGATAGCCTATAAAATGACTCTCAGCTCCTCTCGTAGCATGAATACTACTGCTGGTGAGCACATCTTGTCTTGTGGATCATTAGTTCTGATCCACGATGCAAAAGGCTCCTACGCGCTTGAGGGATCTGTCGTCCCTCGTGACGCGTTTGTGATATCAAAACTCCATGAAGCAGGTGCTATATTGCTGGGCAAAGCGAGCATGTCCGAATGGGCAAGCTTCCGTGATGACAAGGTGCCCAACGGCTTCTCTACTCGCGGCGGACAGACCACTGCCCCATATTACCCAAACCTCGACCCAAGTGCATCCAGCTCCGGCAGTGCCGTTGCTTCGGCGATAGGTCTCGCAGCAGCCGCCCTTGGCTCGGAGACAACAGGCTTCATCGTTCTCCCCGCTAGTCGGAACAATATTGTGGGAATCAAGCCTACCGTTGGCCTTGTTTCGCGCTCCGGAGGTAAGGTGGTGACCTTTATATGGAATCAATCCTGTTGAGTGTGTCCGCCATCAGTCATCCCTATCTCTCCTCACCAAGATACGGTTAGCCCCTTGGCTCGCTGTGTCGCCGATGCGGCACTCCTCCTTTCCGTCAGTGCTGGGAACGACCCGAGTGATGCCTGCGACATTGGTCTGCCTCCACCCCAGGAATGACCTGACTACAGCAGGGCATTGAATGCCGGCGCTTTGCATGGAAAACGGCTCGGAGTTCCCCGCGCGCTCTTCCAAGACGACACCGTCATCAACGACACATTCCAGAAGTCACTTGACATTTTCCGTGACTTGGGGACACACGTCATTGACCCGGTAGACTTCCCAAGCGCTCACGAGCTGAAACAATCAAAGGCAGAGGACATAGTCTTGACAGTCGACTTTAAGTCAGCTCTAAACAAGTACTTGGCAGAGTTGGTGGAAGTCCCCACCGGGGTGAGGAGTCTGGCAGACGTTATCAAATTCAACCTCGCGCATGCAGACGCGGAACTACCACCACCCTACCATGCGGATCAAGCCCAGTTTGTCAAGTCGTACGCACTTTGTCAATGGTGCTGAAACCTCTCTCAAAGGCTACTTGCATCTGAGGCAAGCCAAATTGACGAGAAATACTATGCCGCATTGGCAGAGAATTGGGAACTGGGACGTACTCGAGGGATCGATGTCAATGCAGCCCTCCAAGCTCATCAACTAGACGCGCTGATTTTGCCAACTGACAGTGCTTGAATATTCAAGTGTTTTTGTAGTTCTGTTCGCTCATTGATTTTGTCAGGCTTTGCGACAAAGGCCACCGGGGTCTCGGGTTACCCAACCATCTCTGGTGAGTGCAGTGACAATGGGTCGAAGGCCCTGCCCACCAAGAAACACCGCACAGTTCCCCTCGGTCATCATCCACAGGATGCGCAGCCTGTGCCTTTGAACTGTGTACCGCTACACAGTTGTACCCCGAACATGCCGTTCGGCGTGGCATTCATTGAAACGCGAGTCCAAGCTCATTGGTCTTGCATATGCTTTCGAGCAGGCCACAAAAGCACGCTTACAGACAAAGGCATACCCATTGGCGATCCCAGCCACTCAACTGAAGGATGTTATTCCGCAGTGAATTTCATCATCTGCCGTTCTATGAGACCTTGTCCTGCGGGTTTGCGTGTATACTAGTTCGTTTGGCATGTTCGTAAAGGCTTGACTCCAGTTGAAATTGCATGACCTGGTACCACCAAAAAGACAAAGCATTGCTAGGTATGTTCTGCGAGAACAACCTTCTTTCTCTCCGCCTTAGGTTTGCTCTCCCCAGCACGAGTATGCTTCCGCCGGCGTTCTTCCTTGACACGCTGAGCTTCGAGCATCGTCCGCTTGAGTTTTGACGCCTGATACACAGGCTTGGGTAGATGCCGCATCCTGGATTGCCTTAGATGTCAAAGTTCGAGTGAATATCTCACAACTTACCGCGATATCCTGCCAACTTCCCGGTCGTGTCTCCACCGATCCTTGAGAGTCTCACGATACTCGATGGCGGCACGCTCTCGTGCTGTAATGATGCCGAATTTGTCTGAGGCTTTGGCTTTCCATACCCTGACGTTACCGTCATCCGATCCTGCAATGACGAAGCGCGCGTCTGCGCTGAATATCGATGATGATACCCTACGGAGGGCGTGAGGAAATGATTACGCGAAGAGGGGGAACGAACCCACCTCTGCATTCGCTTCGTGTGATACACCTCCGGTTGTGTACCTCGCCCCTCCTTCCATATGCGAAGGGTTCGATCCCACCCGCCGCTCACAAACTCTAGACCTGTGGGGCTCCAATCACAGCTCATAACAGCCGCAACATGTGACTTGTAGATATGGGTTGGAGTCGACAGGTTGCGGACGTCGAATGTATATAGGTTGTGGTCTTCTGATGCCAGTAGTACTGATGTAGGGAAGGTCGGCGACCACGATAAAGCGTTGCTCTGCATCTGCATGATGACCCTCCGCTCGGCTTTACCAGTGCGGATATCATAGAGCGTGAAACTGCGATCGGAACCTATGCTTCCGAGCACAGATGCTTCAGCGAGGTTGAAACGCACCGAGGTGACTGTCTCAGTGGCTGTTGGGAAAGTGAGGTTGGAGATAGCGGCGCTCCTAGAGGAAAACAATCAGCAGCAGGCAAATCCGGGATGGTATAGGAAAGTGACTTGTTTTCATCCCATATTTGGACTATATTTGATGCTGTGGCGAACAGAGGATCTGCTCTGTGGTGATCGATAGAGCTATGGAGTTACATGAGTGGGACAGCCCCGTTGGTCGACGGAAGGACGTACTTGAAAGGTGATTTTCCGGCGAACACGTTGAGCGGTTTTTGTTGCTAGATTAACTGTCAGTCGGGAAGAGGATGAACGGCGCAAGAATGCTGACGGAGGTTTGCTCCTGTGGTGAAGCATCCCAGAGTTTGATGTTACAATCTACACCACAGCTAAGGAGCCTGTCGCGGTCTGCGAAACAGAGTCCAGATACTTTTCCCTTGTGGGCGCCTTGAATCTGATGTGATGGTTTTCTCTCGGCGATATTGTGCACGATGACGCCTGTGACCGGTTGGTCTACAACTGATGGATTGTGTGAAAAGACTCACCGCCGTCCCAGCTACCACTGGCGACGATATGGACGGTTCCCGGTTTCCTACAGAGCACCTCGACGGCATCGATGTGACCTTCCAAACTTGCGATGAAGGGTTTCGCGAACATCCTGTCCATTTTGGCGGCATTGAGAGCACGCATCCGCTCGCGAGCACGCGCAAAGGGGTGAAGCAAAGGATCGAGGTTGCGGGAGGTCGGCGTTGGGTCTCCGGGCCTCGCTGGCAGATGCGCAGACGGCGCATGCTGGAGAACGGCAATTTTCTGAACTGGGCATGATTATGGACGGACCGGGGAGGTCGAGGAGATACATACCATCGGGTACGGTACAGACCACTGGTGGGAATTTCAACTTGATTCGGACTACATATGTACGCGAATCGACTTTACCCGCTGAGCAGCGATTACGCGACGTTGTTTCAGCCACGCCCGTCTACTCTGCAATTAACGTGAGTAAACGGTGAACAAGCCCGCAGTTAAGGCGATGGACCAATCAGTATGGTATGTCGGACTACCGCTCTCAGAACAAGAAATTGACCATTTGTGCTACCGTGCTATTGTTTCTTGCATGAAAACCACTTGGGAGAATGCAGCAATGCAATCAAGACTTGTCCGTCGACTTTTGTGAGTAGATGTTGCATTTAATGTTTGTTCTCAATCTCCACTTGCCGGGTTAGGATAGTTACAGCCGCCATCGATGTAGCAACGGGAGGCGCAACGACATGCCTAATCTTTCGTTGTTCTTTCCCATCATCGTGAACCAGCGAGCCTCCCCCACCAGCGGCTAGTCTGCTTTCGTCCCTCCTTTGAGGCTAGCGTGATATGCTAGTTCCCCCTCTCCTTCTGTCATCCCTATGAACCAGTCGACCTTCGTCTGTCTGTCGCTCACCCCAAACCTTCGCTGCGTCGGCTTTACACTCGGGCAATTCGAAGCCCTCATTATACCCCCCGTTATTGAAGTCATAATATCGTTACTCTTCATTTACTTGTGCTCCGGTCCCGGCAGGCAAGTATTCGAAACATCCTGCAGGGCCGAATCGTTTCATCTGTGTGACAGGCGAGCGCAAATCCTCCTTGCAGCGGACGGCATCTTGTATTTCATATGGGCACTGCTGGACTTGTTGTCGCACATGGTCCCCGCAGCGCGGACGACTTTGTCTGTTTTTAAAGCACTTGATTTTCTCGTCGGTACGCCTATCTGACCCTCCTTGATCATCCAATGACTAGAAATTGTAACCAGGTGCTGTATCATTCACCCCCATCCTTGTGTACTCGTTCTATCTTTATCGACTGAGTTTCCGTCATTTCATCCCCACCCTTCCTCGCAAGCTCCAGGGGTATCTCGAAATTTCATTGCCCATCCTATTGGTAATAGCTGTAGCAATCAATGAGGTGTCATCGTTTGTTGGAACACATCTCGGTATATCCTGATTTTATGTGTACGGGTGAGACGCGCTTATCAACATAACCAGGGACATCTTCCGATCAACATCCAGCTGTGGGGTTTTACCATAACAGCGAGTCGTTGTGGCTTTCTCTGAGCCGGTCTTCTCTCACGATATACGCGATCATCCAGTTCCTCTTCTTTCTTCTCGCCTTCTCTCGCCTTTCCAAGGCATTCCTAGACCAAAGGCGGATAGAACTCACCCACTCTGACGAACTTCACTACTTCCATGGGATCGCCTGGATCACTGCTGGCATCATCATCGGCGTCATCGAAACCATCTCCGGGTTCGCCCAAGGTAGTTTCGGTGTGGCATTGGCTCGCAGGATAATCCGTTTGAGCGCGCGGGCCGTTCTCATGTACGGCTTGCTCCAAGGGTGCGCTGTACTCGCTACACATCTCGCTCTCACTGGTCTAATCTCCCTTTCAAACAGTCTCGACGTTGCAGAAAACTTTGACACCCTCACAGATGAACGCGGTGCGTCTTACATCCGTAGACGCATCTCTCACATGCTCTGCGTCCATCCTCAACGCATGAATATGTTCCATCGCATCTCCCAATCATACGCCGAGCAAGCGCAAGCAAACGAATGCTCACCCGCTGAGAAGCGGCCTAGAGACCAGCGCGTCACTGTCCACAACGAGACGGGACAGGCACCTTTCTTGCAAATCCGTTTTTCCACGTTCGACTTTGACGCGGTGCAACAAAGACGGTTGTCGCTGTCTGGGTTGATCCCGGGCCGTGCAGGTTCTGGCAGTCGCGCGCAACAACATGGAGAGAACGTCTCGCATGAAATGGCGGCCACGCGGAACGCGATACCCGAAACACTGAGGGCGAAATCGGCGGTGGTGGCCACCGGTAGTAGTCACCATGAGCCTCCCGACTGGACTCGACCGCCTGAAAGGACCCATACAAGGCAAGGAAGCGGGGGAACCGTCTCTGACAACCTGAGCATCGTTCGAGACCTCGAACGCAGGTTCCCAAATCTTCCTCCACGCGTGACGGGCAGATACCGTGGATCCATCCTTGGTCAAAATTACGAAGAAGATCCATTCCCAGTTGTCGGCGTCTCCCGCCAGTCCAGCTTACGCCAAGACGGGAGTGCACACAATCAGAGCGAAGAAGGCGGTACCTCTATCGCACTTAGCTCAAGCGGTTCGATCAAGCGGAAACCGGCGCCACCCCTTCTTGAGAACGTCGCGTATATCTCAGACCGGCACAAGCGCCCGGCATCCACATGGGGAGGGTTGACCCAGAACACAGTCAACATCCCCGTGGACTCCCCCGTGGTTCCCTATAGCCCCTCGGAAGGTACCACCGTCTACAGCCCAGATTCTGCACTAGCTTCAGAGCCCAGCACTCCCAGATCACGAAGGACGACCGCTCGCGACATAATTAGAAGGGCTGGTAGAGCCATGAGCGACGCGAGCATCCGCTCCGCAGAGTGGCTTGCGTCGGCAAACTCTTCCCGGTCTCGAACACCCCTCACCGCAACGGACATCGAGATGTACCGCCGAGGCAACATAGGGCCCAGGTCAGCTCGTCCCAACCCAGGTGTGGGTGATGCTTCGTTGTCTGGTGTGAATCTTCCTCCGAGGGCGAGAAGATCCACATACGATGCCAGGGCACATTCCAAACCGAGTCGATCCCGCGCCATCACCCGCATCAGTATTGGAGAAATACCTATGCAAACTACACCTACACCTACGCACGCCGAGCTTGAGTCAGGATGCGAGCATGTGTCGTCGTCACATGGGCCAATGAATCTGGATGAGGCTCAGCCGAGACAACGGGGCGACCGTGATTAGACCAGACCAGAGCCCCTTTCTGAGTGATTGATGCTTTAACCTGTAGACATTATCCGTCTTTCATAGATAGATATTTCCATGTTGTATCATTTCTTTCTCTCTTTTTCTTGCCAAAATACAGGCTTTCTTGGAAGATTGAAACCAGCATGGTAGGAAGCCATCATGGCAACGTGGTAAACAAACAAGCATACAGTCTGATAGCTTAACGACAGCCTAATTCTGACGAATAATTTCAGTGGTAAATCGAGATACACAGGTAGGGACAGCTCACCTCCGGTATTCTAAATATCGTGATCTCCTGCAGCGCAGCCCGCCGTTTTTAGGCACAGCAAGTATAAGAAAAAGACTACTGACCTGTTGCTTAAAGTATCGCCGATTTTCTTCGTCAATAAGTACCAGGTTGAGGTAATACCGTATGCTGAATTTCTTGTTGACATCACGGAATGTGGGCGTAAGGTCGAAACCTCCGAGGAATAATCGAATAGGTATAGTTTCACCTGTACAACAAACTCCTCGAGACATTGCATTTCCCAGCCGAAGGGGGACCACTTACCCCGAACCGGCGCTCCATCCATGATTTCAAACTTTGTGATGGTCTCGCTCTCGTTATACTGATTCGGCGGCGAGCCTGTGGTCTCGCGCCTTATGATCGATAGTTCCATATGTTTGATCTTGATCCGAACGAGCAAGAAATAAATCTTGCCGACGATGACGTCTTTCAGATGGTACCTGATAGTCCTCGGTCAGCTGAATCAAGCAAGAAGGGGAAGGAGACTTGCTTTGACTTGTTGTACTCAAATTCGATGTGCAGACAGTCTTCGATACCCACTTCCATCCTGATCGCGTTATTGCTGTCAGGCGGCATACGGTAGGAGTGGACCCAAATGTCTTTCTCTTTCGTCACGTCCGCTATCCGTCGTGAGACCGTCACTCGTATGAGGTATCTTGTCAAATTTCAGAAGACACGCGACGGCCGAAGAGCACTGTCAAACTGACCTTAGCTTCACGTTGATACCCTGATAGCTCTCGAATTGTTTCTCCACGTTCTTGAAGAGAAAGTCAAACGTCTGAGCCTGTCGTAGTTCTCCTGGCGATGCCAGTTCTTGAGAAAGCGACAGGAATTCGTGGTGATTCCCCCGGTCATAAAAGAGTTCTACACCGAATGGATGAAGGGGGGCTGGGAGCACGAGAAGGGACGGGACATGCCTATGGTGCCCACGAACTCGACTTTGATACCCTCGTGTGTCATCTTCTTCCCATCGCGTACACGTATCGTGACCTGTAAGTGTATCTAACACGCTGCTTTTCAGAGCGAAACGAGAACAGAGACGAACCTGTCCGCCGACCGAGTCGCCATCGTAATAAACAGGACACTGTGTAACCTTGTCTTTATCCCCTTTTGTATCCACCTGTTTCCGCAGTTCTTCTCCATCGAGCTGAACGTGTACGTCTACCGGAGACGCGAAGAAATAGGCCATGCTGGACACTGAGTCGTGTAGTATTGGTGAAGGGCGTCACCGCTAAGAGGCTAACAATATTGCCAATCGCTATTGCTCCCAGATCACGTGCCCATACAAAATCATCTATCCGAGTTTGTCTTTACATTCTACACGACAGCTTGTAATCCAATGTATCCGGGTCTCCACTTTCCTTCGTACGTCGGGTATCCCTAGTTCTGGCGTAATAACTTCGCCGTCGCACTTTGGAGGTTCCAGAATTCTGCTAATTACCACCTTTCGAATTCGAACCTGGTGTGCATTCTCGTAACAATCTCCATAAAGTCAGGTTCGTTATCAGGGGTAATATATCCTCGTCGGACAAAGAAATCGATTAAAACTGCATGTAATAATCAGCTTATCTGCAACACAAGGTCGATATTTCAACCCACCCACGGCACAGTTGGCTTTGAACAGCCCTTGTTTCATTTTCGCCATGACCACATCTAGTGGGAATAGCTAACGGGGTTCTATTAATCGGCCGGGCAACGCGTGAGTCCAAGCATGTGCGAGCCTACATCAAAGGATTCCACCTCTCCATCTAACGGCCTTGGTTGAAACGGAGTGGGATCAACATCAGGCGGCACCTTGAGATCATACACATATCTTGTCCAGTACCAGTGAGTAAACAATGAAGATGCAAAGAACGATGGCCTCACTGGACTTCAGGCTGTAGCCATCCCTCGGCGGTTCTGGGTGCGGTTCAATGGTATGAACGTATCCGAGAGGCCAAAAGCTGTATACTCACAGGAAGTAATAACTGACCGAACCTGCACATTTTGCGTGTGTCCTTAGTATGTTTTCGTCGATGCTTGCTTCTTCCATCGATTCTTTGACGAGATTCTCAAAGATGGACATTCCACTTGGTATTCCGCCTGCAACACTGTTGTCTAAGTAACCTGGCCACCTGAGCGATAGCACATGTATGACAAGCAGCATCGAGGACTACCATCTGGAAACGCACGTCTGCTTCGTTCGAGACCGAGTCGGGGTCCAGATCCGCACGTTATTGCCGTCCGCACCTTCGTGGTAGATCGTCATGTGCACACCGTAAGTGGGGACCCCGAACAATGCACAGGCAGAGCGTTCCATCTCGAAGAGGTAGTTATCGGTATCGGTGTCGTTCTTCTTTGCATCAGGGTCGTGAGAGAGGTGGACGCCGAATGGGTTACGATACACTGGATACAGCTCATTCCTCCATTTTTTGTGTCCGATCACGTCTTGGAAGATGGTACCACTGTCACGCCATCGTTCGCAGAGCTTCTTCATAACGTCTGTGCGCCTGGAGGGGGTATTGACGGAGGGATGGAAACTAACACGGTATCTTGATCCTGGTCTTGCTCGTTCAGGGATAACGAAAGTACCCTCTGGCTCTTGGCGTAGAGCGTCGATTATTTGCGGCTTTAATAGGCCAATGACGGGGCTATCTGGAGACTGGGACAGCGACCATGGTACCACGTAGTCTCGGTGTGTGCATGCAGTGGGATCCAGTGAGCCGTGGTTGGCGGGGAGATGGAAGTTATTGCACTGATTAACGAGGTCGAGAAAGGACAAGCTGGGTTTTGAATCTCGGGCCTGACTGCCTCCCATTGCCAGTGATCGTTGCCAACGAGCTTGGATGGGTTGTGGAAGTTGTCCCACACATACATATATTGGCCCACGGATCAATCATCAGACTCTTTTTCTTTAACAAAAACGCATCCGATGCACTCCGAGCCTTCTAGTCGAGCATAACAATGTGATCCACACACGCGAGCCAAGTCTCCGAGATAGAACTCGAGCACGAAGTAGTGCCCCCTACACTACGTGTTGCTGCAAACCTGGACAACATTCCGTGACAGCGCCAGGCAACCTGGGACCATACTTTTACTGATGAATCGATGATCATCCGTCCTGGAAAGTTTCTTGGTTTGTCGTCTCTGGGAACAACACCGTGTTCGAGGCCCTCAACACAGGCGGTATTGATGGCAATGGTCATGCATCTAAACTTGAGTTCAGTGAGCTCGCTTCATCAACATCTCAGGCCTCAGGCACCATCGCTACCAATACTGGTACCTAACGAACGGTACATGGCTTCACAACCCCATGCAGTGCAACGGGAGCCGTATGGATTGTATCATCAGATAGTACAGATACAACAGCGCTGAAGAGTGCATTGGCCAAGCCTTCTTTCTGGTCGAAGCGTCGGATGTTGGAGCGTTGTTGGCACTGATGGACACGTCAGTAATATAGGAATTGCGTTATACGGCCTGTATTGAAACTTGATGGTCGTTCAAGGTTTTGATGAAACGGACTCGGGTCACAAGCATGGCCGCGATGAAGGTGAGTGATAGAGGCGATGTTGATCGATCTGATCCAACAGTGACATGTGAAAAGTGTACTCACCCGCCGTAACGACGGTTGACATGTCTGACATGACACAAAATGTCAACAACATAATGAGCGGTGGAAAAAAAGCGCAGAGGACATTTGAGCAATTGGAACCATCCATCAAACCTAGTCGTGAACACGCAGCGGCGGGAAGATGGTGATATGACCTTGCACTGGATATTACAATTGTTATGACTACCACTGCGGATCTGATGGATAGAGTGGTACTCGAGGTAACTCACTGCCTAGTGCCTGGTTCGCGTCCTCTATCCTGTACTGATCCCCGTGAATCGACCGTAACTCTGAATCGATTGCAACACCGAGGGACGTCGGAGGTTGCTTGGTATGATGGGAAATTCCATGTGATAGGTCTTGTTAAGGAGACTAACTCGTCTGAAAATAAAACTAGATGGCAACCAGTCCACCCACTCAGCTTTCTTTCTGCCACCTCCTTCTCTCAGGCAGGTCCTGTTTAATCATCTCTGGTCATCGCTGGACGTGTCCTCGACCTTACCATGGCCAACAAACGGTTCTCTGCATTTGACTTCAGAGACCGCAATCCTTTCGTTGACCAGAACCCTTTCATCAACACCAAGGCCGACGACTATAACCATGCTGATGCATCCATCGGGACATCCCTCCACAGGAACAAGTCGGAGCGTGACAGACTCCAAGGTATCCAGCAGACATGGATAAATGGAAGCATGATAAATTCAAGTGTTCCAAAGGGCCCGCAGAAACCTCACTCCCTCGGCCAAAGATTCGACCTATGGATGATCAACGAAGGGGGGAAGCGATTGTTCTTCTTCTCTTGGATATTCTTCCACTGTCTGGTCATTGCCTTTGGTTTCATGAACTATCAGCTGAGCGATGACCTAACGACCGCTCGTGCCACCTTTGGTATCAGTTATCGTCAGTATTCCCTACCACATTTTCAGAGTGAACAGTGACTTAGCAATGCATTCCTGTAGCCATCGCTCGTTCTGCTGCTCTCGTGTTACACACCGATGTCATCTTCATCCTTTTGCCCGTCTGTCGTAATTTCATCTCCCTCCTTCGTCGAACTCCATTGAATCAGTTCATCCCGTTCGACAAAAACATCACCTTCCACAAAGCGACCGCGTGGTCCATGGTCGTATTCACAGTCATCCATATTGCCGCTCACATGCGCAACTTCCAAGAGCTCGCTATGCTTGACCCCAACGCCAAGACTACTGGTCAACGTATCCTGGTCTTTTTGCGGGCAAACTTTGCCACCGGTCCTGGTGCTACTGGCTGGATTATGACCGTCTGTCTGGGTATCATAGTTTGGTTTGCCATGGAGAAACGCCGACGTGCCAACTTTGAGAGATTCTGGTACACCCACCACCTCTTCCTCGTCTTCTTCCTTGCATGGCAGTTCCACGGATTGTGGTGCATGATCAAGCCTGACAGACAGCCCTTCTGTTCATCCAATACCGTCGGGGTTTTCTGGGTGAGTTCAACGTCTACCTCACCATTCCGCTTCACATAATCCATGTTCAGCGCTACTGGCTTGTTGGGGGCACCATTTGGACCTACGAGCGCGTCTTACGTGAAATTCGGTCTCGTCACAAAACGTACATCTCCAAAGTCATCCAGCATCCTTCAAAGGTCGTTGAGATCCAGATCAAGAAGGAGAAGACGATGACTCGCGCCGGACAGTACATCTTCATTTGCTGCCCAGAAATCTCGTATTTCCAGTGGCATCCTTTCACTCTTACCAGGCATGTGATTTCTCATCTACCCTCGACGAGTTTCGCTGATGTCTTTATAGTGCACCAGAGGAAGACTACATCTCGGTTCACATTCGTGTCGTCGGCGACTTCACTACAGCACTCGCCAAGGCCCTCGGTTGCGATTTCGACTCCAAGAAGGAGAAGGAAGTCGACGCTACTGGTGGTATGGTGTTAGGCACCAACGCGAGCCCACCCCCTTACCGGACACTTCCGCGCGTCATGGTCGATGGTCCATTTGGTAGCGCTTCGGAGGACTTTTTGAACTACGAAACGGTCCTACTTGTTGGTGCCGGTATTGGCGTTACGCCATTTGCCTCGTAAGTTCTGCCCTGTTGCTAAGGAGTATGAATGATATCGACTTTATCACAGCATATTGAAATCCATCTGGTACCGCATGAATAACATGAACAACTCGAAGCCGACGCGCCTCTCCAAGGTTTACTTTACCTGGGTCATCCGTGACTTTGGCAGCGCAGAATGGTTCCGCTCCCTCTTGCAAGCCATTGAAGATCAAGATACTCAGAACCGGATCGAGATTAACATCTATCTCACAGCCAAAATCAAGGAGGATGACATGAACAACATTATCGTGCGTTTTTCGCATCCGTTGTTCCCGGACTTGCCAACCGAACTAATACCGGGACCCGTCCGCATGTTCATCGGTTGTTATGCAGGTTCAAGATGTCGGTGCAGAGAAAGACGCGATCACGACATTGCGCGCCCCAACTCATTTCGGGCGGCCAAACTGGGATAAAGTATTCACGTCCCTCGTCGACAAGCACCCCGAAACGGACGTCGGCGCGGTACGTTGCCACACACGTGTCCGCAGTACTCCATCCTAACCCTATGTGTTGCTCCTCTTCCGCAGTTCTTTTGTGGACCTCCCGTGCTGTCCAGACAACTTCACCAGATGTGTAACAAGTACTCAAACCCTAGCGCCGGCGGAACTAGGTTTTTCTTCGGAAAGGGTATGTTCCCTTTGTCGGGGTTTCAACGCTCGGTCTCTAATGCTATTGTTCTCTCCGTGGCCTTATTGTTTAACAGAGAACTTTTAAGGGTCAAGGTCATGCACGTGCAACCCGCTACTTTTATGTCTATGCATCGGTTGCTCAGGTACTTGCGCGCTGGTTCACGCTGAACACCTCCCATGTCCGTGATGCCTTTGGCCCTCGTTTTTCTGGGACATTTTGGGCCCATCTCTTCGTTCCTGAGACGTTGTATCTGATCTTTGTGCTTGTAGTATCATGTATGTATGATGTCGGTGCGTCAGTTAACGGTCATTGGGACCACAACCCTGCAGCTGGGTCTGCTAAATGGCTAATTTAATGTGTTTGGGTGCTGTATTCTACAAAACTACTCTAATGATATGGTAATTTACCAATGGTGATATGAATGGATGATGATACATTGCACGCTGCTTGTGTCCATGCAGATTAGGTGGGGAGATGCAGTTGAAAATGAGTGTATGCTGAAAAACAGTGATGAGAAACATTACAAAAGGAATGCGTGTTGAATGCAGAGCGAATGTCCTGAAAAGAATAAATATAAAAGATAAAAGAAAAGAGAGAGAATAAAAATTAGAACGAATCGGAACTGAATCGGAAGCGTTCCGGGCTCTCGACCAGCGCAGGGGGAGGCATACACCGCCATAAGCTTTGGTAGTAATCAAGCACGATCTTGTCCGTCACCTCCTCGTACTCTTCCAACTCGCCCGCGGCTTCGTAAGGGGCTTTGAGCACGTCGTGCAATTCGTCCTTGTCGCCGACGTTGTACACCTGACACCAGATCCCGACGAGCTTCCGGACAAAGTCGCCCATCGTACCCTCGCTGGCATCAACGATGACGACTTGCATGCAATCAGCGATCTTCTCGTGCCCCCATCCGGATGGTTGGGCATCTTCGAGCGCCAAGTCTGAGACTCGGACAACATCTGTCGTCTTCTCCCAAGACACAGAAGCAAGCGCCGAGGGACTCCGGGCGTGTCGCCTGCGAGAGGTCCACACGACAGATGAAGAGCGGATAATCCGGGCATCTGCCCCTTTGCGAAGCATGACCATGAGGTCGGGGTGGCGAATACATGCATTGACAAATGCCTGCGCCATCGGGTCGCTCAGAGACAGGCCAGCATACAGGGAGAGATTACGTTTTGTCTCTTCCCAGATAGGACCAGCGGAGTGTGAGCCAGACTCTTTGCAGATAATCGAGTGGCGAGGCGAAGAGAGCGGAATGTCGCTTGGGATAAAACCGGCCAAGAGCAGCTCTCTGGAACCATCGAGGCTAAAGTCGTACTTGAGGTACGTTTGAGATAACGGCGCTCGTGTCAACAGAGCGTACCGGGTGAGGTCAATGATTTCATCGATCTATGTGGATGATGAGTGCTGTGGGTTTGGAAAGGCTAAAACTATCGGTATACCGTTCGACAAGTCGTGCGAAGACAGGAATAACACTGGCGGATGGCCATCATGTGGCCCCATGCATGTAAAGGCCATCGTTCACCGCTGACATCTTTGAAGACATTTCCGCCGAGTACGACCACATGATCACCGTCTGTCGACCGCACCACATCGTCGACGGCGGACTGAACGTCATGTATGCACAATGCACTGATGGCGTGCCAGATCTTCTCGACCGTAATAAGATCTAGATCTTGATCGCTCAACAAGGCCATAACACTATCATAGCTCTGCGAGAGAAACATGAGAGAAGCATCCTTGTAGATCGCCCGGCGAACGTATGCATAGATGACCTCCAGCCGCTCGCCGTGGAATCGCGACGTCGAAGCGGCACAGTACCAAGCGAGGCACATCCTTATCTTCTCTCTGAATTCGATAGCCTTCTCGCGTAAGACGGCCTCCAGAGGATCCTCGATAGCAGCACCTTCAACGCTTTCCGTAGAGTGGAACGACGCGTCAGTACCGTGGGTGCGATCCCCGTAGCCGGAGCAGTCTCCGGTCTCGTGCGTGTCTTGCTCTAGGACCCACAGTGCGTTCTGGCCTTTGAGGATGAGCTGATAGCCGCGCGTTTCTACGTGTAACATTAATTGCTCCACTTCTGACCTCTTCCGCACTAGACTATCCCAGAATATCTTGTGACCAAAATCCTATACTTGAAGGTCAGTTTGCCGATGTTCGTAACATGCACAAGGCACTTACCATGTCTTCACTATTCCGGTGGTTTGTATACTTTAGGAATCACTACCAAGAGGATGTGAGATAACACGCACCCAAAGAATCTCCGGGTAAAGTAGACCCGCGCCTCGATGCATCTGTAGGGTGGTGAAGGGCCAGAGGAGGTTACATTTATTGATTACACACCTAGTGAGCAAATTATACTTGCCCCGAAGGTGGGCATTCCACTCCCGAAGAAGGGAAAGGCTGTCGCACGCCATGATTATCGCGACATCGTGGCACGCTGGGGTATCAGGGTATGCTTTGAGAAGTGCGCCGTGAGCTTTGTAATTCGTGTATAACTTGAGACGTTCCTGTGAGTTGAAGCCGGCGGCGTTTGTCGGGGGGCAGGACTAGGCTTTACTAGAGCGCACCTCATTGTGACGGGGGCACCACAGGACGCCACCCACCGGCGGACACGAACATTCAATGCCCGCCACGGAAAGGGCTGCACAAGTTTTTCGTTTCTTTTTTGGAGACCTTGACATAGTCACCGGTGGTAGTGATTGACGAGGGCGAGCTGGCGGAGTCAACTCCCAGTCAGAACTTGACACGGTAGACGGAATAACTGCCATTGGCGGGAAGCTTCGACTATATCTAGGTCACGTGATCGTGTATGACAGTCAAGATAGACGAGTTGAATACCAGTGGATAGCAACATCTTCATCTTTGCATAGATGCATCTAATTTATGGACGCTGGATTCACGCCATAGATGAATCAAAGCGCATCGTTGAACGCTTCAACCTGGTTTCGAGGTCAAAGCGGTGGTAACGTTGCCAATTGTCAAGTCGACGGGCGCTTGCGGCAGGGCGACTCGGATTCCGTCAGTTTTCAAAGCGCTCAGCAGTGAACAACGCAACATTGTTTGGGGAATCGGTTTAGCGTCACATGTCTTTTGTTCCGTGGGTCTGGTTGCCTGCCTCGAGCGAATGGCGGGGACGCTGCAGGAAAGGGGTCCCAGCGGCACTGGTGACTGCTCACGCATGCGATAATGTATACCGGCGGGAGCTGCCTAAATCCCAATACGTTTTGAGGATACTATGCCATAACACATGACTTGACTGATAGCAAATCGTACTGGCGTTAGTGCGCTGATTGCTCCACAATTCAAACTCCGAGCGCTGCTAACAAAGACAACGAATATGCAAACTGCTGTCAGCCTGTCACTATCGCTAAAATAATTTCCGCCGCCACTGATCGTACTGGATCATCCTACAATGATGCGGCTGCGGCACGTCTAAGGGATATGTAGATTTGAAGGTACAAGCCCTAAGTTAGAGAGCACCCAGGTCCCATTTCCGCAGTACGGAATGCGGTGACCGAGTCCCCCCGCAGTCAGATCATGCACTGGGACAAGGATATCTCTATCCATTTGACTCCCTTGAGCTGAGGGGCTAGTATGCCTGACAGTGCAGAGCCCAACGTTGCCGCTGTACGAGCGCACAAGACTATGATTTGAGGACATTGTTATACTACGAGTCGGAGACAGCAAGCATTTTCAACGCCAAGTTTCTGCCAGCTCAATGGCACATTATCGGAGAATTCCCACTCTGCTGCTTACGAGGATTCAGATCTACCTTCGAATAGCAAGGCGAAAGCTGACCCAAGATATTGAGCCCAGGACGGAACGGAGGGACTACTGTGATGATTTATAGCCACCTCAAAATATATAATGCATTGTCCGTATGCCAAGAACAAAGGAATGTATATAATTTGTGGAGATTAGGAAATATTGATAACTACGAGTGCCACCGGTCAACAACCCTGGTGCAGCGTCTATCTATGCAGGGTTGAGGAATGGATCATTGCTATAGTTGAAAACTGAACATCCACGGAGGATGGTCTGGTTGCAAGAGAAGCACCAGTTAATGGTGGAGTTGATGGTAGACCACTAAGAAATGCAAATCACAATGTAAATCACGGCAAGACGAAGAGAATGGGAGCTTACGTCGAGAGCCTTGATCATGTTCGGGAATGTGAGACTGTCCTGACCGAACATTTTCAACGGTTTGAATGCCTCGTCATTCGTCCCGTTCTTGAATTTCATAGCAACTACATAGTCGCCTGCAGTATCCAGGGATAGCTCAAAAGCAACAGCGGAGGCATAGTCGGCTGTTTACAATTATATGAGCAAAATGCAGAAAAATCAGCGACTGTTCCCTCACCAATTCCAGATATCTCGGGGTTGGTCACTGTAGCATTGGTAACATTGAACAGACTGATAAAAGGCTTGTAGTCGACCTCCGTCAATGCAAGCTTGACCTTGTTGGTAGGCAAGGTCATGTTGCCCAACGACCAGAAAATCTGAGGCCAAATAGTTCGGATGGCAACTATGAACTGTCAGCTAGGCTATGGTATAACATCACCGAACCACCCACTTTGGCCAACTCCATTCTGGACACTGTCTGTGAAGACATTCTGCTCGTGAATGTTAGCGAAGTGGCGAGCTTGCTCCAACAGAGTCTCTGGGAATGAGTTGTAGAATGTCGCGTTGTGTGTATACTGGACGTTTAGGTAGTCGTACACCTTGGCATTGGGAACACTTCAGATGAAACCCAATCACTATCATTCCCTGTCACTCACATTCCACTTCCAATCAAGTCAGAACACAACCAACAAAGGAACGGAAACGACATACAATATTATAGAAACTGTTATTCATACCATTGAGGTAGGGTTGAACAGCTTCAAGGAAGGGAGCCGCTTGCGCAGCTGCATTCTGGAATACAACTCCGGTGTTCAAACGAGCCAAGTGGAGTTGGAAATACTAGCAAAACTGGATTGGTATCATAACCTAAGCCACTCTCAAACACTCACGTTGCAGTCCATCCAACTTGTAAGAGCAGGAGCCTGCCAGTACTCGAGAGACTCCACTGGGACGTATTGGTAGCCTCCCAATGGAGCCTGGACCGTCTGACCATCGGCGAGGACTGAGGTGGAATTCGCCGTCGGTGGGTAAAGACCTTGAAGTAGAGCATAAGCGGAATCGAGTATGACATTCCCTCCTCCCGCATCTGCGCGAACAAAGAGCTGATCAACATCAGCGATACCAGCCTTGATGCCTTGAATGTAAGATGGTGACGCCGGGTCGATGTAGGTCTCCCTCAGGTAAGAACCCAGGTCATATTCTTGGCTCTGCGAGAACCTTAGCACCACACAAGATAAGCAACATTGGACATACCGCTCCGTACGGAGTCAAGTATCCTTGTGTCGAGTTGTAAGTTGTGTAGTTCTGGAAAACTACACCAGAACGGTCGCCGTGACGAGCCACCAAAACAACACCGATGAGACCCGCGCTGGTAGTGTTCACCATTCTGAAGAGTGGGGCTTGGAATAAAAGAGACACTGGTAGCACAACCAAAGACCTTGCATTTTATACTGAGCGGTACGACACCCACCACGTAATGAAAGATTACCGATAAATAGGGCGTTATACGTACCTCCGCTAAGGCTCCGCCGCTTGGCAACTGGCAGTACAGTAATCACTGCCTTTAGCTGAGGAGCGATTTACAAACGCACTAGTAGCGCGCCCAATCACCAGCGCCCATTACGCTAGGGAATTAAGGCCATTGAATCGGCCCCTGTTTGGAATACCGGAACAGGTATATTGAATGAACTAGTACATAAGAGACAGCAAGTAAACGGCATCACTTACTTGTGATGAAAACTTTGTTTCAGGGCTGTGACCAACCCGGCGGGTGTTAGAAGGCTGGTTTGGACTGTTGCAGCATGCTTCAGCCAACTTCAATTTTTGGTGTACGATCAAGATGCGAGGGGAGATGTGACTAGTAGCATATGATCATCCTCTCGGCGACACAGTCGGTCATATGGCTGAGTGTAGCAGCCACCACCAGTTGCTGGCCAAGGCCTTAGCTGAGGTTTGTTCCGAATTCAGGCTTGGCCAGCAACGACGGCATCATGGGTGGTGTTCATGCCGCCATCGATATAGATACGCGCGATCAGCCCTTCAAACCGCATTCAGCAAAATCCTATGGTGGTTCATGACAGGTACAGCTTCCTCTGGAGGGATCTCCCGGGCAATGCCAAGCAGCGCATGAACCACCATCATCCCGATGCCCGTCTAATTCGGACTCACCACCAATCTTGATGACCTAGGGATAAGAAATAGAAAGTAACAGGCTGCAGCAGGGTGACAGTCGGAGTTTGATTGTTGACACACGCGCCGAACAGCAAACCTTGGCGCTTGGCCGGGAGCGTTCGAAGTGCACTGCGACAAGACAGGACATAACAATATCGACGCCTCGGGCAGCCGATATCCCAGGCTCAGCAAGACCAGTTTCTTCAGTACACGGCCAGTTGTTGTAAAGGTTCCACTGAGGCTTAGCGAGGATTAGGTCCCCGGTGGGTCCAGGTGGGGTTAGTCAGCGGTTTTTCGGCATAAGTATTGCTGTCGATAAGGGGTATGGCAGCATTATGTTCGTTTAATGGCTGCACCGCTATTTTGTCTGAGGTCAGCCTGAGGTCAGCCCAAATATACCAATCAGCTATACGGAGTATGTACCACGAGGGTTAGGGGTGACACTGAAAAAACCTGGTCAACACAGATCCGGACTGCCAGGATTTACCCCATACTGACGACAAGCCTAATCGTGTATTAAAAAAGCAAAACCAACCCATTGTGCTGTAGCTACTAGATACAGTACTTGTGCCTCAACAATTACAATGAAAGTATAATAGACTTTGTGTGACATGTCTGCCTGGAGGCACTTCGTGAACATCCTATGAGCATCATGAGGAGGGCACGAACAGACAAAAGGGCACAAACGGGCTGCGTGCGCAAAGCGGGTGGGGGGGTGCAAACGGTGAGGAGGGCATGAATGGGTGGAAGGGCGCGAACGGGTGGGGAGGGCACGAACGGACAAAGATTTGGGCATGGACGGGCCGGGTGCACAAACGGGTGGAGAGGGTGTGAGGAGGTGCGAGGGCACGAACAGGCGGGTGGGCACAAGCGGGTGCGAGATCAGGGTGCGAGCGAGTGGGAGGTGGGAGAGGGTGCAAGCAGACTGCCACAGTATAGTTGAGCTTACCTACACTAGGGTGTGTGTGCCAGCGGACTTCGCAAATTTTTCTAAGTCGTCGAAGTGTGGCTCAAGAACTTGAATTCGGCTGGTGTGTATCAGCTCGGACGCTCGATGGGTCTGCATGAGTCATCTCGCAGAGGCGGGTCTCACGGCAGCACCAAGTGTTACAGCATGGCTTACTGGTGGTACCGCTGACCTCGGGCGAACCTCAGACATTCTATAGTATGTATCATAGTCCTGTAGTTTATCAACCTCAAGCAGCTTAACAAGGTGCGGTGTCGGATTGGTCACAGCTGCTTATGTCAGTAGAGGCAGTAAAGCTTGGCGATCCCGCACCTGATTGATTTGAATGGGTGGCCCAAGGGTGGCCAGGCACAAGGAGTGCCCAGTGGCTCCAGGTAATAGAGTGCAAACACGGTGGGATTCGAAAACAAGGTATTCATTGAAAGCGGATTCAAACCCCATGGGTACATTACATTCAAGCTCAAAACGTCCGATTCCAAGCAGACAAAGGATCAAGTTGCGGTCCGAACGTCGTCGGGAAACACTGGTCGCACATGGTTCCTGCTCTCGTGATTGGGGCGCTTAGGGTGAACGATTGAACCACATGTCTTCACGAAGGAATGAGAGAACGCCAATTGGCACATCGCTTAGCGATCTGGTCCTCTGACTAAAATTATAGCATAAAATGGCCATGAAGTTGTCCATCATTGGCAAAGTCTCGGGTCACAAACCCCGACGAAAAGCTATGGGCCAATCACGTTCACCGCATTATTACCGTGATTTGACAGAATTTGGAAGTAGCTTGCGCGCATCCCGGGATGCGACGTCAGTAGCTGTTAACGGGTGTTTGATTGTTTCGCCAGTGGGGTGTAGTCAGACTTGAGTAGCAGGTACGACCCACTGGCGAGCCCCGATTCGCGAGCTCGCTTGGGAGTCTATGAATTTCGTACATACACTGAACGAGCCGTAGCATAACGAAGAGCTATTGCAAGCTCGCACGCTGAGCTTAGATCTTGCTCAGATCTTGTGTACTGATCTAGCAAGACAAGAGGATGGCTGGCTCTGTCGAGCGATGGCCTGTCAATGAACTAAATGGGGGGGGGGCAAAAATAGGGTAGCCCCAAAAGTCTGAACCTCGAGCGACGACGAACCGAGGAGACCGTGACTGTGAGAAGGTCGAGAGGAGCAACCGGGATCGGTCATGTGGAGAAACTGACCCGTTAAACTTGGTAAAATAGATTATACTTCACTATATTTCCGCGATGGCGACCTCGCCAAAATGCTATACGGTACACGAGTTTCGAGGATGTTAAACCTAGTCGCATGTTGTGAATCGATCCGAGCCACATGTGAATCGAATTGGCTAAAATGGGCACAATGAAAATGTTCCCCTAGGCCTATCCAACCCGTAGCCAGTCATACGCTGCGAATTTCATGGCAGCATTACGCCAAGGTGGCATGATCAACATGTGCTCGGTAAAATATCTTTCCTGGACGGTGACGGGTGTCAGCTGGGTCGCGATAGTGATATCAGCATGTGCCATAATTACAATTGCTCGGTCTCGCAGGGCAGGAACTCGAAGCTTATGCACCAGCACCTCGGAGATGTTGATCACGACGAGGGAGAGTTACTAAAATAGTCAGGAGTGGGACCACGCGAGATCACATCTTCGAGGGACCCAGTTTTAATATTGCAAGGAACAGAGATCTAAGGAACACCGTTTCCATGTGATCACAGGTGATCGGACGAGCCCTGGATTGGTACCGCGAACCACAGTCAGCGAAATGTGTGCCCGCGGCCCCATGTTCCTCAAATCACCATTCAGTAATTGGTCAGAGCCCACGGAGAACCCGTCGAGAACTCACATCCCTTCCGACGTCAAATGGCTCATGCACGCGGCGCAGCGCAGGGAAGTACAGTTTGGGAGGGACGTTTGAAAGGTGAAAACAACAAATTTACCTTGCTTGCAAGGTCTCTGGTGGGTCGAAATTGTCCCACTTTTTGGTTTGGGAGGAACGTTTGAAAGGTGAAAACAACAAATCAATGGACGCAGGTCACTAAAGTCCGTACTCCAAAATGATGTTGGTGGCATCAATCTAGGGTTAGGGTCAAGATGCTGTAAGTAGTTCCCACTTGTAATGCCTTGCCAAATCTAGTAAGTTCGTATCGCATAAATATCCACATACTGTATCAAAGTCGTAATCCCCCATCCTTTTGGAAATGTCCTCAGAGACCAGCGCTTCCTTCGCCGTCCCCCTGCCCCGACAAAGAGACGCAGCCCTTAGATCAAAGCCATCCGTCTGGGGTCTGGATTCCTCCAACAGATACGTCCCTCTTCTTGCCAGGTGCGATAGACATGGACAAGAGGGTGGTGTGTGTTGCAAGGAGCTCAAAGACGAGGATGACCGCAACACCCTCGTCAACCCTGATATCGTCCGCGATGTGCAAGTCCTTTCCCACTTTGTCCCGTTACAGTCGCCACTCATATACACACTTCTAGGGTCATTGGTCTCTCTGACGGTTTGACTGTCCCCTTCGCGTTGACGGCTGGTCTGTCGTCACTTGGAGAGTCCAGGCTGGTCGTTCTCGGGGGGGTTGCGGAACTCATTGCAGGGGCTATTTCCATGGGAATCGGTGGCTTTCTCGCCTCTCAGGCTGAAAGAGACCACTATCGGTACTTGAAGCGTCACACATCGTCAAGAGTACTCCGCAGCTGCGAGGGAGAAGTGGAAAGAGAGGTCTATGCTGTTCTCGGCCCAGCCGGTGTTGATGAGCGCACTTCGAGGGCTGTCACGAAATGTTTGCGTGACCTCGAGTTTGACACGGGCGTAGACGGCAATAGTTCGTCACCCTCAGACGAAGAAACTCAGCCTCTCAGGGTGAAGTCCGATATGGGGTTAACTCACTTCTTGCTCAAGTTTGGCGAGGGTTTGGGTTCGTTTTTCTCCCTTTTAGCAAGTTGCCATTTTACCGGCTTGTCTTTCTTGACAGATGAGGTGCCGACAAGTCGCCTATATGGGTCAGCAATCACGATTGGACTAGGGTACCTCATCGGAGGGATTATACCACTCACTCCTTACTTTTTCTTCACTCGTGCTCGTGTGGCTTTGATCTATTCCTGCATTCTGACTGGTTTCGTACTTCTGGCCTTTGGGGCAGTCAAAGCCAGGGTAACCGGGGCAGGCGAAGGAGTCAAGGGATACTTGTGGGGTGCAGTGAGTACCCTACTTGTCGGCGGAGCAGCTGCAGCTGCAGCGTACGCCATCGTTGCACTTCTCGAGGCATGACCGGGAGAAATATTGGTTTTCCCCCAGGAATTTGGAAACTCGATTCCATGGCAGATATCATTATTGTCGGAGTGCTGTTTCGACTCAGATGGACACATGTGATGTCATAATTACACCTCATCTCATCCCACGGGAATTAATCTATGTCAAATATATATATGATCATATCTGCAAGACTCGTCCACATTCAGTGACCGTGTCAAATTACCTTGACTGGTATTAGAGAGATTGTTATGGACGTACTCCCGAATGGCCCGTGCATTGCCTGACTATTTCTTTGTCATTCAACCCTCGAGTCGTATCACCTCCCTTTCGCCTCCTAACGTTGTACTTTTCTTTTTCTAGTATCCAACGTGTTTCTGTTGTCCTCGCACCGCACTTAGACATAAGAGTGTGTATGTAGCATTGTGTACCGTGGCGTCAATATTGAATATTGATTCTCAGCTATCCAATCGAACGCGGGGAATTTGTTGCAACTTGCCGGGCCTACCGGCTGCCCGCACTACGAGCGAAAATAGCTCGCCGCACCTGGCCATGGTTCACATGCACGACCTACCTGTGCCTTCTGATGCTAAACAACACCTTTCCAGGTATTAGTGGGACTTGGCGAAATTTGTCTGCTCCACATGCTCGCTGCCTTGGATAGCACTTCACCAGCCTAGAATGGCCTGCACCCCGAAAGAGAACAGGAACGATTAACATCCAGGATGCCTGTGCGCAGTGCCAAGAGGAAATACATTTTACGGAGACTCACCAACACCGTGCGTGCCAGTTTAGTCCCACAGTAGTTCTAAAACCCCCTGATGGTTGTTATGGGACTCGAACCGAGCCAGCATCTGCCACAAGGGAGGCATATCCACCAAGCCAGCCCCCACATCGAGACCTTTCGCATTGTATGGAGCAGATATTTAGCAGCTTATGGCTGCCACAGAAATTTGCTAAAAATTACCTCTTGTCAGGACTCTGCATCTCCACATTCCCTCATCCTCAGTTAAACATATGAATCCAATATCTGGCTTTTTCACACATTTTTTCAGTGATGGGAAAATTCCACATGCTGGGCAGATGTGATGCGAAAGATATGTATGATCCGCGCCGAATTAAACCTCGCTCAGGCGTGTAGTTTAAAGTGGGGGTCGCGAGCCGGTTGGCCTCGGATCCCGGAAAATTGCTCCAAGTAGTGGCTATGACGGGAGCACAGCTGTGGCGCACAACATCCAGTGACTCAGGGGACATCAAGTGCAGACGGAATCGGTCCTGACCAATCTGCAGATTCATGGGAAGCGACAGCCCAATAGGTCGGAGATACATGAACAAGTTTGAACGGAGTACGTCCGAATTGATCGCTCCGTGTAGTAGCGAATCCGATGGAGGGTGTTTCCTTTGTCCTCGTGCCTTTCCCACTCGTGGCGTGATGAGAGTGGCAGTTGCCTGACATTCGTACTTGGTTGAGCTGCTGTGTTGAATGCTCAATGCGCTTACCCCTGTACCGTCGCCGACCAGTCTGAGAGGGGCTGTCCGGGTTCACTTTGCCGGTGGACTCTGACCCCGGACACTGCAAGACTTCAAGGCTAGCTGTGAGCTAATCGTGTTCGTTGTCGCCAACGTTGCACACGAGCTGGCTTCAGCTTGCAAGGCTCTCAACTTGAAAGTACTACTCAGTCCCATCGCATAGAGTGTCGGTTAGGTAACGGTCAAAAAGTGTTCGGATCAGCCAATCCCACTGCCCTCGTGGCAGCGGTTGCCTCTCCTTTTCATCGCTCCAATCCCAGGCCTCCGGAGACCTCAACACCTGGAGTTCCATCGCCATGATGATTCAGACTTCAGATTCTGCAGTTAACATGCTAGCAGAAGATGATTTCGGGATTACATATTATATAGAGAATCCCCAGCAATTTTGGTCAGGTACGTTTCGTCACACGCTCCATACCATGCAAGTCTTGGTTATCAGAAAAAACTTACTACTTGTCTTTCCATCGCTCCAGAACTTGACGACATCCTACGTCTTCCGAGCGATGATTCGGCCACATTGTCCATGCTTGATACTGCACTCCGGAGGTTCGTATCCTTATGCGCTTCTTATCACGGTCAGCTCCCTCTGCTTCTATTCTCCCATCTCGTGTTGATCATGATTTTGTCAGCAGAACACTATCTTCAAAGTCCACTCCAATTAGAGCACGCGTGCCAGTTGCTTTTGGATTCCGAGCTTTTCGCCTTTCACTCTGAGAGGATGTGTGAACTTGCGATCGAGGATGTGCAGTCGGTACGTGGAACGATGGCAGTACCGGTCTTGTACAGCTGACACGTGTTTGTAGAAAACGGATCCTCACGGACAGTTTATCTTGTATAGCCTCCTATTATTTTGGGGAAGACGCCAATCCTCCTTCCTTCGTAGCCACAAGCGATGGCAACCTCTCATCCCCCTTTTGATGGATCATATCTTGGTCGAGATTGATCCAGATGCCGATGATGCTTATATTGACCCTAATCTCGCTTCCAACAGCGCAGGCTCTCGCGCAAGCATCATCATGGGTCCAATTGCCATAGAAGGCAAGCTCAGGGTGCTGAGTGTCAGACTCCTCTACGAAGTCTGTCGGGTTCAGAAGTTGTCGGAGCAAGATTTATGTATGTTTTTTCATCTCTAGGTCACCTCGTTCGTCTGGCTGAGCACTCTGGCACAGGTGTATTCACTGATTCGTTCATCGATCATCTCTTCGAGCTCGTGGAGCAGACACGCTTTATCCCGGATGAGACCTTCAACTACTCCGTCATCAAATTAATAGTGAGCATCGCGAACTCTTCTTCTGGCAGCCATTAACCCTCAACCAGGTGGCGCTCAACGAACAGTTCATGGTTGCAGGCTTGAACAATACTGCCTCACCCCAGGGTGGCCAGGGGAAAGCGTCTGAGGTGCGAAATCGGGTACTTGATGTACTTATATCTCGCCTCGGCTCCAGCAAGACATTTGGAGAGAATATGATATTTATGCTCAATCGTGCATGTACGTTTTACGTGGGTTGTTCTTCTATCACGGCTGAAAATGTCTATTAGCTCGTTCTGCGGAAGATCTGTGCATGCAGCTACTCGTGTTGAAGCTACTCTATATCTTGTTCACTTCGAAAGCGACCTCGGAGTATTTCTACACAAACGATCTGTGCGTACTTGTCGACGTCTTCTTGCGAGAGTTGGTGGACCTCGATGACGAGAGTGAATCGGTGGGTAAACTCCACTCGTGCAATGGTTGGGAATCGACTCAAATCATTGTAGTTGCGTCACACGTACCTCCGTGTCCTGCACCCCCTCCTTACGAAGACGCAATTACGGGATACTCCCTACAAACGTCCTCAAATAGTGATGGCTCTGGAGTCCCTCACGCAGAATGCTAACATCCGAGATATCAACCCGACCACGAAGCGATTGGTGGAACGGTGTCTTAGCGGGGGATGGTGTGTGCACCTGCGAAAGAGTTCGTTCGATAAGGATGCTTTGAATTCGCAGGGTAGCTTCCGCCAGAGTAGCCCTAGCCATGACATCCTTGCGTCGACGACGCAAGCTGGTCTACAGTCTCAGGCTGCAACGTCAGCAGGTTCCGAAAGACGACATGATGGTGGCATTCCACCCCTGGTCAAGCAGAAACAAATCAAGCCCAGTCGCAGCGTTGAGAATATAAAGTCACAATTCACTAAGCTGCCTGCCTCGCGATCGGGCTCTGCTGACGTTAGGAGACCAAGCGTGGAGAGTGCCACTAGCTTTGGCGTTGTAGCTTCAACGGCTGCAAATGCACCAAGGTGGAGAGAGAAGACCAGTTCTATGGACGGCGGTTCACTCTTACAGCAGGCGGAAAAAAATATTCAACTTAAGCATCACCCCCATCTTCTACCATCATCCGCGTCTTCCGATCTCCCACCAGCTACATCCACCGCCGCCCAAAAGGCACGCAGGCCACCTCCCGCTCCCCCAAAAAGGCGCAAACCCCCTCCAATACCACTCGGACAGACTCACGGTGGAGTTCTCATCACTGCTATCGCAAGCTCCTCATTGTCTACACACAGTCAGCTTGGGAAATAACGGATGCTGTCGTTCTCGTCGGACTTCGGGCTATGATGTTGATGGACGTACCTGATTTCAGCCTTTCTCATGCACATCTCCACGAGCATATTTGCATATCATTGGACAGCATAGCATGGCACGTAGTCTAATATATCCCGTAAGGTAGAATTTCCATCCATCCATCCCCAATATCTCGTATCTTGAAACGATTTTTTCTCTGGATGACTCACTTGATGCCCATTTTGATAAACAGTCTGTGTCAGGCCATCCAGTCTTTGCCTATTCAGTCTACCGGTCCTTTCCTCCATTTCGTCCGTTTTCTAGATTAAAAGGAAATCTATTCCTGCATCGTATCGAAGGTAACGAAAGATCTTCCAAGGCACCTGGATCTGCGATCTCGTCCAATAAGAATGAATGTCCGAATCACCCTGCATCCAAGTGGTGCGAGTCGGGTGAGGTCCAGTTTATCCTGGGGCGCCATTCGCACAAACCGATAGCACCGGAGAGCAGATCATCTTCTGAACTTTTGCCTCGATATGGTTAGTCCTTGTCTGCATGACATCGGGTGAGATATTCCCAGAGTTTGGTTATATAGTCAGCGAGACTTTGGTCTACCGGTGTGAACAACAGGTTAGGTTTGCTTGTCTTCGCTCCGCGTACCTGGCAGTGCGCGGAGTTGTTCAAGGGATCTGGGAATCATGTCAAGTTTAGCATGATAGCGATATTGACGCACGTGTCACCAGACTAGTGGGCAACGGCCAGTGCAAATGTGAGAGCCTCTGGCAAGTTGTAAGGATTTATATATGATACCATGGCAGAAGTATTACTTACTACTAGCTATAAGATATCGCTTGCGATCAGAAGACGAAACGGCGAGGCCACAACGTTGAACCAACAATCAATTAATCACCCCTGGCAAGTTGGCATCTAGTAGTCGAGGGCAGTGTTTGCAGACTGAAACCCAATGCTCTAGGGCAAGCGGCGTTTTGAGCTCGCACCTTTAGTGCCTACGCTTCCGCGGACTTGGTAATTGCTTTATTTCTGTCGTCCTGCGAATGCCTGGGTTAGGCTCACAGGTCAAGCTTGGTAACTCATATGTATGCTGATAACCCAGACAGGACTTCAAGTGTCAGTGTTTTTGCTGTGGGATTTTACCCATTCTTATCTGGGCAGTGGGAACCCCTTGCCAATACGATGAATGTCCCATTGTGGCGTGCGTTTTACATCCTTTACCACTCGTTATCTCAGCTTTAAATTAGCTTGGAAGGAAAACTCCTCCATGTTTGTCGTAATGTCGCTCAGCTAGCTACCTACGTCAAGAGTCCGATCTCACACGACTGGTTTTTAATACGCGCTAGAATTGAAATCTCATGCATGACGTGAGTTTCTGCATCTTTATGGCTCTCCTTAATCTGATCCGTGTCCTGGTCGCGGAATCCCGATAATTTTCTAACCATTTATCGACTCCCGTGCACCGGGCGAGGCGAACCCAGTGATGTATATTTAGATGTAACTCATGTAAGTGGTATTCGCGTCTTCGAACCCCAACCGTTGTCTTCCGACTGGATTTTTATTGGTGAGCGGAATTTCGTACATATTGTATACGTGGATCAAGGAGTCCTTGCCTTACTCTTTCAGGGTTCCTTTTGCTGCGTGTCGTGTCGTCCCTACGATTCTCAGCATGCACCATAGCCGGTCTGTGCCTTCCTTGTGTAATCTGCGCGCTTGCATAAAAGTTGAACGTCGAGGTCCGAGGAGACCCGATATCCAACTTGCTGATCGCACGCTTGATTATTCTGGTGGGGATGATCGGGCCTATCGGGCCATTTACAAGGGTTTGCGAATAGTACTACCCTCACGACAATTTCGGCAGCCATTTCGATTCATCAGTTTCACAAAATACACGATTTCTCGTATATTTTTTCGGTGTTCACACAGGTATATAGTATCTATGATACATTCTAGAGTTTTGCGAGTTGGAACGAGCAAAACTGGGTGAAATATCAAAATGCTGGTAGTCATGCTGAATCGTCACTCGTGTCACCTGCTGAATGATGCCGCAATTGAGTCCAGGCTG
>JBBPNY010000124.1:0-38595 GCA_038091165.1 Rubroboletus pulcherrimus
GGTCGCGCGCGGGGGGGGCATCTGAGCAGGCTGAGGTGCAGCGTGCGCCTTTTGTTCCCTGATGCGTTCCGCCCAGACGTTGACCCGTGGGGGTTTTAAGGAGGACGGGTGTGTGGGGACAGCATGGCTGGTCGGTTGTTGCTGTGTTTGTTGTGTCGTTCGCGAGGTGGAGGACGTGCTCGCCTTTTTTGCACGCTGAGCGTAGGACTCGTTCGGGTTGCGAGCGGACGAGACCATTCGGGAACAGCGTCAGTCACCGTCGCACTCCGCGTCCCCTCCTGCTCGCCATAACATTACCTAATCACCACTTTCGTATGTAGATCTAGCCCGATCCCTAGTCGCTCCCACGCCTCAACTTTCTGCACGTCATCGCCCTCTCCCCGCTTTGCACTGGCAGGTCACCACGGCACCCATGTCCAGCTGCATCGACCGTTCCCACATTTCCGACCAACGGACAATCCTTGTCGATGTCGATGGAGTTTGATCCACGCCACACACTGATGACTTCCACTGAATCGCTCACATGATACTGTATCAACGTATGTCAACACTGGTGGGCACGTTGAGGCCCGTAGCTGCAACACATCACGACCAACCATCCCGAGTCCCTCTCGAACAATGGACCGAGCCCGGACGTGACCCTCAAGCCAGCCTTTTTCGCCTGCCTCCCAAAGAGCGCGCAAGACTCTTCAATACATTACATCCAAACCCAATAGGACGTTGAAGGTCCCGTTCCTCTTATATCAGCGAGGGCACGTTGAGGCCATTATGCAACATTGCACGTGTTTAGTACCTTTCCCATCAGATTAGCAACTGCCAACAAATCAATCAATCATCGTCTCATCTCACCTGTAGTGAGAGGCCTTGTATGGGCCCCGAGCAGGGATGTCAAGGTACTTGGATTGCTCGGGTGAGAGCGTGGTCAACTTGACATTCAATTGTTCAAGATGGGCACGGGCAACCTCCTCGTCGAGTTCCTTTGGCAGTATGTGCACACCGATCGTAAACTTGCCAGGGTTTGTCCACAAGGCAATCTGAGCCAAGACTTGGTTGGTGAACGAGCAAGACATCACAAACGAAGGGTGCCCAGTAGCACAACTATCAATATCCTGTGAGCACGAGACGCTTCCCGATTCTACCAACGACCTACCCCAAGTTGACAAGACGACCTTCGGCGAGTAGGATGACATGGCGACCTGAAGGCGTCGTGAAGCGGTCAACCTGAGGCTTGATGTTCACAGCATCCTTTGCGTTTGCCTTCAGCCATGCAACGTCGATTTCAACGTCAAAGTGGCCAATACTACGATCATTTTAGCAACCCTGCCGACACCAGCAGCATGAAAGCACAAACTTGGAAACGATAGCATCCTCGGGCATCGCCAAGAAGTGCTTAGCTGTAATGATGTCACGGTTACCGGTGGTGGTCACAAAAATGTTGGCCCGAGGAGCAGCGTCCTCCATAGTGGTGACTTCATAACCAGCCATGGCAGCCTGCAGAGCATTGATGGGGTCGATCTCTGTGATCAATACACGAGCACCGTAAGAGCGAAGAGACTCGGCACACTGCAACAACCAGTCAGGATTAATAGCATCCAGCCGACATCGAAAAGACCTACACCCTTGCCAACATCACCAAAGCCCGCAACGACAGCAACTTTACCAGCAAGCATGACGTCTGTGGCACGCTTTATACCATCAACGAGAGATTCGCGACATCCGTAGTAGTTGTCGAACTTGGACTTCGTAACGGAGTCATTGACGTTGATCGCAGGGACCTTGAGCTTGCCTTCACGGAAAGCCTTGTAGAGGTGGTGGACACCGGTGGTAGTCTCCTCAGAGAGACCACGGATGTCTGAACAGCTTATCAGATCCACAGATTTCCTTCAGATCGCAAGGATGCTTACCCTTCAAGTAGTGGGGAAATTTCTCGTGAACAAGGGTAGTGAGATCACCCCCATCATCCAAGATCATGTTCAGGCTCTCGCCACCGGGGAAAGCAGTAAGAGTCTGTTCAATGCACCAGAGATACTCCTCTTCCGTCTCGCCCTTCCAGGCAAACACGGGAACGCCCGTAGCGGCAATGCTAGAGATACCCGGTTATATGCTATAGAAATTGACGATTTAGCCTACACTCACGCAGAAGCGGCATGATCCTGGGTGGAGAAGATGTTCTAAACAAGACATCAGGAGCGAATATCCATGATACGCCGGGGAAACCCACGCAAGACGACCAGGTAACCTCGGCACCCAAAGCAGTGAGAGTCTCGATCAAGACAGCTGTTTGGATCGTCCTAAAGCACGGACAATCAGAAATTAAGAGTAGTTTAGGAAATTTAGTCCTACATATGAAGGCATCCTGCGATGCGTGCACCGGTCAACGGCTTGGAAGCACCATACTATGTACGGTAATAAGCGATGCTGAACGGCACACAACGCTCGCGATGGGTTACCTTGGCCCGCATATACAGAAGTCCCGGCATTTCACGCTACAGGCCATGTAAACAACTGTTATCGTGAGGCGAGGGTTGGGGCCTACCTCTGCGATCTCGAGTTCCTTGCGACCAAAGGCGGCGAGAGAGATGTCTGGGAATCGAGTGTTAGAGCACAACTCACTCGTCGTGGATGGAGTGCGATGCATACCTGCGACTTTGTAGACCATGTTTTGCGTGTTCTTGGGGGGGATAGTGAGGGAAGGAAAACAAGACGGGCTGGAGTTCATGGCGATTTCGACGCCACTTTTTATGTATGACCCCACGTGCCCTTCCGTGGGAAATCGAGTCTCTGTTCTTGAGAACAAGTCCACATTAGAGTCTACTGTGCACACGCCTCCAATGTCGAACGTCGTACCGTTACTGGACAAAGGACACCAGGTCGGTCTTCATTCATGTGCCAACAATCCCAAGAACATTGCTCGGTACCCCCCTCCAAGTGCCAGTTACTCGAGATAGGTACGTACCCTCTCGAAACCGCATAATGTCACACCCGCATCATCGATGCGTCCAGTCCAATATTCGTGCGAGCCTGAGAAAGTCTCCACCGGGGATATTCGTACCCACTGTTTTCCGTTCTCGCGCATTTTTCGAATGTTGGTTCGCGTTCGTCTCCGGAATTCCAGCGCTCAAAGCCCCATGGTGCTAGATGTCCCCACCGACCTGCTGTAGAGGTCACTAGGTACACCACCGTAGACGCGAAGACGGGTGAGATTGAGGTACCAGATGGGCCCAGGTTCGTCCTCCGTCCTTTCCCGAACGACTGGATGACTATCCGTGGAACAGCTCGCTCGTCAAAGGAAAGCCTTGGCGAGATGTCCGTTTGTATAACAACTCTGAACGACGATGACAAATAGTTGGGAGAAATACGTATCTCCATTTCTCCGCGGCCTTGGAGATGTGGTTGCGAGAGGACCTACAAATGCATGTTTCATGATACACGCGTCCTCGAGGCAGTCTCAACCCCGGAGTTCCTGTTTCTGCTGTCTATCTATAGATTTGAACGTTTCTCCTAAGGTGTGGACCGAAGAGATCTTTTTTGTGAGGGTTCGTTCGGGGTCCACCGGAGACCCCTGACAGTAGCTATGGATAAACCCATGTAACGTCTGCTCCCGAAACGGCGACACCTGTGACGTGGATCTTATGGTTGCCTCGTGCCTCGGCTAGGGCAGGCTGTGCCCATTGACAAGCCATCGCTGGGTTGATGCGGGGACATCAACACAGTGATGGGCCTAACAATGGTGCCCCGTACAAATTGTCGTGAAGATGCGTCTCCGACCCGGACAAATGGACGAATATCGCCCCATGCCTTCCCCTTATACTCTCCCAAGCGCTTATGTCTCAAGCATGAGTGCCACATCCAGTCTATCTGGTGCTGTTGGTGAATTCGACTTCCCTCCTCAACTGAGGAATCCTACCCCACATTACTCTTTCCATCCGTATCGCGCATCGCCGATGCATCAGCGGCAGACGTCGTCGCAGTCAGATCTTGCATACCCGCATCATGCCGTCCAAGGTCCTAGTCCACGACCTTATATGAATCACTCGACACCTTCTCCCTCTCTTTCCTCTCAAGATTCCATGGATGAGGAGATCAAGATTCTGCGCAGGAAGGTGCGAGAGCTCGAGCTCGTGAACGACCACAGTCGGCTCCGCATTAAAGAACTCGAGAGCGAACTTGCTCGAGGAAGTCCCACCGGATCCCCCTTGAGCCACTCCAAAAATGCTACCCTCGCCCCCCTTCCCGCCCAAAACACGCCAAACCCCCCGTCCATCCACATGTCATGGAAGGCGCGCACTGACGCCCGTATACGGCTCTTTTGTTCTCTGAACCGCGCTGGGAATGCTCTCTGTTCCTGGCATGATTCTCGACGCGAACGCCGAGCATACCCTCCTCGCATGGCGCCGCCAGGCTGTCTTAACTGCGGCTGCACTTATGAAGAAGCCCTCTTCGAAGAGAGCCTATCCCGCCACGGAGTGGGCAGCTACCACCCGGGGGAAAGCGTTCGCATGGACCCCGCGTTGCGGAATCCCCTCCTACGTCTATTGCAGCAACGCTATGGCTACCGCGATGGAGATTTTGAGAGGGATCTCGTCACAGGGGAGTGGATTGAGGGAGAAGGACACTCGCTTTGGGAGCAGAAATTGGCTGCTGGCGCTCTCAGTGTTCGCAAGGCCCGAAACGAAGATCGTCGCTGAATCATGTCTTTTTTTCCTCTCTCTCTCTCTCTCTCTCTTTCTTGCTTCGGCCCACCTCTGACCCAGCTATTAACACGACCCCGAACGATTTACGTATCTTTCACGGACAGCAACTTTTAATGATCAATCCCTGTCTTCCCCTTCTCAGTGTATTACCGCTAGCATTTCAATATTCCACCTCGTAATAAGTTACCTACCATTACATCAATGCTCATAACCATTAGACAAGGGGTACCTTTAACTCCATACGACGACCACGCTCGTACCACGTGCGAAATCGCTTGATCCGGCCGCTTATTTGGAGGAAACGAACGTGACGCGTTTCTATGTCCCCAATGGAACAAGTTATCGACCGATCTCCCGGTGCCAAAGTCAATCAGCATAAGCGCTGGCGTCACGTTGACTGGATCCCGCCAGACTCCGGTACACGCCCTGTTTCAAAGTCTCAGCCGAAGAAACTGGACCACGCGACAATGTCGCCGTGGACGGTGGAAGTCGGAAGGCGCCACCCAAATGGAGCTGTATCGCACCCGCGAAAGTTTCACGCCGCCGACGTTGCTGATCCCCATGGCCGCATGGCGCGGTCATGCGGAGGGTGTGACCATCCGGTTCCTCGCCATGTTCGATCGTCATCTTGTTAGCCGGAAGCGATCGACACGTGGAACATACTTGGTGGCACCGTCGTCCGTGAAACATACGCTTCAAAAAAAAAAAAGTCTTCAGAGGAACCGGGTTAGATTTCTTGGCCACTGTGCGGTCGCTTGCGTTCCGAAGTAGACGGATTAATGTCAGTGAGACCAGTGGATGCCTCGGGATTTCGGACTCGTTACAAATTATCTCCAACATATTAGTGGAAATGAGGTAACCTCGTACGAAATGCGGCATCCTTGGCGAATGAGCTCTAGAGCTGAGGGATTTCTGGGCTGGTCAAAACGGCGGGCAACGATAGGCAGGGACTCGACCTTCCCGGGGTAATGGTAAGATCTGTTACAAGCTGAATTCGGGCTCGATGATCTGAGGTCCGGGCTCCAGCGCATCAGCAGTAAAAATGAGAACGAAGCACCCCGGAGCCGAATGTCATCTTATCAACACAAATTAGCCTGGTTCTATGTGTTCTAGGTGTCCTCGTCCAGGTCTTTCAAGAAATTGCCGAATCCAGCGAATGGGTAGGTAGTTACCTGTGATGCAGTGGAACCTACACAACCAAGAGAAATCTCATACCCCGAATCGCTGATTTTAAAGGCGTCATTGACCACAAGCTTTGTGGAATGTACGGCGCTGTGGACATACCAGCGCATGTTGTGTCGGGATTGACTACGGGCACCGAGGAAGCGTTGCGGCCTAAGCCGCCCGGGGCCGACCTTAATTAGGCATTTGGCCAAGAGAAAAAAAATCTCGTATGAATATTAGCACAGTGATTAGCACTGGCAGGCTGGCAGCGAGTTGTTCGGTAACCCGGCGGCCGGTGTCTGTTTGGTGTCAAGTAAACAAGTAAAGAGCGTGTATTCGATTGGCCAGCTAGTATTCGGGACCACAGCAGCTGACCCCCGAGTCGGGCATGAAACCCGTTTTCCCTTTCCGCTCTTGATACTCAGCTCCACACAGATCATCACGGAAATGGATGTTCAGATTATCCCACTGTCACGCACCTTTTTGCAGGTGACATGAGCTGTCGCGACGGTTCTACAGACGTCTACAGCACACGCGCGGGCAGATAACCGTGTACTCCCAGTCCTGAGTCTACCGACAGTCTCATATCCGGATTATTGTATGCGACGGGACTCTTCATCTTTCATGAGCCCAGTGCGGAGCAGTGTCATCTGGGTCGTCGGCAGCCTCGCAAGGTGAGCATGCCCTGCGAGCCTCAGCCAGCCTGAGGTCGACTCATCTGGGGCGAAATTTTTAGGATCTATGATTTGACAGGTCGGTCATGAATATCCCCCGTTGCTACAACTGTGACCAAGACGATCTGCTTGACAATCGTGGCTTCCGTATGGTGTGAGCGTTAATTCCATTCCAGCTCCCCCGCTAGCGCTATCTGCCGACTATCTCCCCTTGTCATCCGCAGAGGCTGATTATGTGCAACGTCGAGGAGAGAATGGAGCAAACGGGCATTCTCGTAGCTGATCATTGATCATTCGACTCGGATTAACTACTTAGCCTATCTTCTTAGAAGAGACGCGCCTCAGATATTGTCACACATCAGAGCTTCTTCGTAGATTCAAGCTGAACTTTAATCCAGCACTGCACAGCTCAACGACGTCTCCTCAGACAGGGCTAATAGCCACCCTGTCCTCTCTTCTGACCAGCATACGACCGACGATGAGCACACGCCGCGGTGCAAAGAGCGACGTTCCATTTTTGACTGACCGCGGCCCCGGAATGATGCGGTACATGCTAATGCTCTTCGTTGCCAGTCACGTCAACCGCTGCTTGGCATGGTCCTGGACCACCCATCAAACACCGCCGGATCCTGAACCGCGGATTGCAGAAGACATTCTTCCAAACATCTTTTATGGTGACATTGATTTCATTATCGCGCGACTGGTAGCTAACACGGCGACGCGGAGCCGAACTATCACAGGCGGGGAAAGATGCCCTCTCCATGAGCAAAGGTATTTCGAAACACCGCTCCGATCACGCATCTCATATCGTCCAAAGATGCTCTCCAGTCCTACCAACGTAAGCCGGATTGCTTCCAAGATGCCATAGCCTTGGTGAAAGCCCGTTGTGAGGAATCACGCATGGACGAACAAGAGCGTATCCATGGTACTCGTATCCATCATTCTCGGGTCACGTTCGTGCTATCTAATCGCGCATATAAGCTGCCATTGGCATGACCATGTGTGAACTTGCCACTGCACGGCACTATTTGCCGCCGATGGAGTGCGCTGCATATACGAGGGTCGGTCGGAACCCTTCTCTACCATCCCCTCAAGGTCAAGCCAGATGCGTCGAGTACGCAAACATCCCTGGTCGGCGGAAGATGTTTGATTTAACGTTCCTGGACAGTGCCCTCTCTCGAAGTGCTCAATTCTGGTCGAGCTATTCTGGCTACCTCCGCGAAATTCGTAGGTTGAAACGTGGCGCTCACGAGGTGATTCGTCTGATGGTCGCCACCAGCCCAGCTTTGCTTTACATTCCGAAGGTGGATTGACATCGGTAACCCCTCATAAACTCCGTTATTACATACTGTCACTTGACGAAATTAACGCACAGACACCGCGAAAGATATTTATAGAAATATCACTGAAGAGAAGGTGATCTTCGTTCGGTTTTTGACGGAGCGAGAGAAGAGCTCCAAGACGACGCATCAGCTATGGGAAAAAACGGCAGAGGTGGGAATTGATCGTCACCTTCACGAAATGAGAACTGTTCATCATGAGCTTGGGTGACGAATCTCGCACAGGATATGCGTGCCATGCTAGAGGCATTACGCTTGGCGTCCAATGGAATGAGAGATACCTCGGACATACTGACCATGACTATCTTCAACAACTCCCAATCGGTATACAGTTAATTGTGTTCTTACCTGGATATTGACTCCTTCCAGCTTCTCGTAGAGGTGCAGAATGCGATCCAGAAGATCGAAGACCAAGATCGCATTAATCTTGGAGAGATAATGACAAAAGTATCAAAGTTTTACATTCTCATCGACGTTTGTGCGTGGTGCGGGGCTGATCATTCGTAGTTCTACAGCATGCTTGAAAGCGTACAACGCGATGTCTGTTTTCAAAATCTTCGCAGGCCACAGGCCACTCACGATTTGCAATTTATCTAGCACTCCGATCGTCTCCTCGGGCTTCTCCCTGCGATCCAATCATCCATCACGTTTGAATTAAGCACGGCGCTTGCCTTGATCAAAGATGAAAGTCTCCGAAACATGGATGTGGCCGTGTGTAACCACTCTTGACGATGTCCCGGTGACTTGACACGATGTCCAGGCGCACCTAGAGCGTCGACTGGGCTTGCTGGAGGGCGGCCTTTCCACAATGCAAAACGTCAGCTGAATCATGTTCCCTTCCAATCTCTGCCATCGTTTGACGTTTCCTCTTCCAGTCTCTGGAGCAAGTCGTCGGAGTCATGGAGGCTTCGTCAAAATTGCTTGAAACTTCACTTGTGCAGGCACAAACTGCTCAGGTTATCCAGGGTGACACTATGGTTTCGATGTCTCACCTCGTGGATACCGTTTACTTGCTAACCCAGACAACGCACGCCGAGATTGCGTCAATTAATCGGACGGCATCTGCACTGAAGGAAAGCCTTAGTCGGGTTCCCGGTTCGGAGTGGCTGAAGGCTGTACTGGTCTCGATGCTCCACCTCCTCCCTGGTTGGTGTGTTTCAGTCTCGTGTTTCTCTTGGACTTCTCTCTGCGACATAGGGACATCCTTGGTCGACTCCGCGATCAATTCTCACTCACTGCATCTCACTTTTCGTGTTGTCTGTGCTCTCTGGCATGGCACGCGTTTCCTTGTTTCGCTACTTGTGGTAACAGAAACCGCCCTTGAATGTGCTTCACCTGATCTCTTGTCCAGAGTGCTTTCATACTCGTGAACGCCAGGGGGTGGCCGCCCTTTGCCCCGCGAGCAGCGCCGGGCGACCAAGAGGCTCGTGCACAGACATGGGGTGCTGCTTTGGAAATGGACATCAAACCACTCGTCCATCGACCGGTCAGACCGAGAACCAGGCTGCCTCAGCGATCTTTTCGCCCTCGATACTCCCGGATACCAGATCGACTCTGTTGGCCAAGCGAGGACGCCAGGCGGCTTTAATACTGCCTTCCTTCTCCTTCCGTTTGGAGATCGCAAACCCTGAACCCACCGCCCGCAAAATTCTCCTTGTTGGCACTTGTACTCCCCGATGGATGTTTTCAAGGATTTCACTTTGCACTGTGACGATGTTTTCTACCCGGGCCATTGTGTAGATGGATCGTTGTGTTTTGATGCTGATTGTACGGATGATTGTTGTAGTCGATCCTGTGGTGTGGATTCGCTGCTTGTGGAATGAATGGAAGCCGCCGCTTGACGGTTGTTTATCTGGCTATTTGGGGTGGACAGGTTGCGGTCAAAGTCTCCCTTAAGTATAACCGGCGCCCGCCCTGTAAACGCTTCTCCTTTTTTTTTTCCCAGAGTCCCCCGCACGCGGCACACCACATCGATGACTTGTGCTAGGCCGAGAAACAACAACCCGTTCAGCGCTCTCGACTCCCTCGACCCACTGATGCCAAGTGAGTTGGCCCAAGTTTTACCGCAGCGACAACACTCTATCAAAAAAGGCGCTTTTCGGGACTCCACCCTCGTCGTTGGAAAGCTGCAGCGAGACGGAGACCAGCACTGCGATCCGCCACGACCATACAACTCCGCTCCTCGCCAAAATGGCAACAATAAGCCCATGTTTGCAGAGGTACGTGTGTCTCTGTCGAGCTTGCGCTGGGCTCGCGCAGATACGTGTTGGCTCCAGGCACAGGGTCGGAATACTGCCATCCATCGAAACAATCCACCTCACCGTTATCCTGCCCCAATACCACCCCGATTTCAAAAGAACCCAACCGAGTCTTGGGTAGCATCACAAGGGTTCTGTAACCCAACGCCAAGGCGAGCCATTCCGGAGCCTTGCTATGGAGCAACTCCGTTGAGTCTCGCCAGACCATGCTCTGGGTTTATCGACCCCTGTCTCACTGCGCCTCCGACGCGACCCGGGAATGAGTTCCTCAACGCGCAATTGAGGCAGCACGTTCTCGCACCGCTGCAAAAGCCCACTGTTTGCCCAGGCGCATCTGCGCCAATGTATCAGGTGAGTGCATTCGGTTTATGGAAGGCCTGTGACTCACTGCGTTCAGCCCCTTTGTACTCCTATCCCATCAAAGGAAAACATTCCCCAGCCCGTATCAATACCATCCCGACCCGATCAAAACACGGCAGAACAAGATAATGTAGTTGGCATTGTGATGACTTGTGAGACCAAACGCTGACTTCACGTAGATTTTGTTATCGACGCCGACGCAGCGCTCCGTCGCCCGTGCGCGTGAACAATCACCTCACACCCTAAGGGTCATCTCGCGCACTCCAACAAATGCAAGCGCCATGGTTGACCCGCCTGAACAACTCAATGTAAGCTTACCACCCCCGCCTGGCTTATCGAAACCGCATCATCGTAGAAAGGGACAGTACCATCGTCCTCGTGCTTCGACTGTGAGTCACCAACCTGCTCACCGTCCTCTCAGCGTTTGACTTTGTGTAGAAACCTGTCAACGGAGAGCACCGTCTCAGCCAGGTAGAGAAAGACTCCAGTTTCGAGCGTTACAATGGCCCCGTGGTTACAAGTCGAGTAATTTCGCCGCCGCCACCCGGAGTCACCCCCAGTGTAGTCAAGCTATCCGCTCGTAAAGATACTCAACATATACCTCGCTCGCCCACAACTACAGCTAGTACCTTGTCCGAGGACTTGTCAGGTGGTTCCTCCGTCCTTTTCAGCGACACGACATTTACTGTAAGTTCCCGATTTAGCCTTCACGCGTCATTCTGACACAAAAAACTACCACAGTCTGTCGACTCCAAGGTGTCGAACGTTTCGAATGTGGTTTCACACCATCAAAATATGTATCGTCCGATCTGCCTGAGGTGGACGAAGGGTTTCCCCTGTTACAGGGACCCGTGCTCATATCGCCACCCTCCACGGCCTAGTCAGGTAAGCACCCTGTGAAACGAAATGAATACAACTTGAGCCGTCCCGCTAGCCTGCCGGTGCAGCAACGCAGCCGACGCAGCCGCTCTCGGTTCCACCCCGTCCGTCTGACGTCGTCAAAACATCCGTTCACGCGCATGACCAAAAAAACGACTTGATACCTCGAAAACAAGACCCACCAAGCGAGAATGCTGAGACGCCGCAGAGACCCGAACCGCTATATGCCACTACCGTCTCGGACCATATCAAAGTACGGTTCGATCAAGGCTTCGAGGTTCGGGATGTGGTGACAGGCTTCGAGAGCCGGTGGGTACACCTAGGGAATATCGCCGGCACTGTCACCTCCGCGGCACTGAATGGACTACTTGTGCCGTACAAAGTGGACAACATCCATATTCCCGAGTCCTGGGGAAAGCCAGCGACCGTCAAGGTTCAATTTGCCTCTGCGGCGGATGCGATCAAAGCTGTCACGGACCTCAACGGAATCGAGCTTGCCCACAGAACAATCAGTGCTAAACTGGCAATCAACAATTCGATCGGTGGCGGCACGACCATTACAGACACGGATGCTCAACTCATATGGGAATGTCCGTTCCGAGTCGGCTACGTTGGCTATGATACGTTGAAGGAGGCAAAGGCTGCCATCGACTCTTTAAACGGATTCCCAATGGACTACTTGGTTGTGTCGGCCCAACTATACGAGGGGCTGCCCTGCATTGGCGCATACAACGTCATTTTCGCGCAGCTTCCCGCAAGCGTGACCGAAGCGGGTCTACGCAAGTTCGCCAACTCAAAGTCGGTCATGTTGGGGCGTCCAAATTACCAGTCCCTTGACAAAGCAGTCAACTTCATCCGCTCCAAATTGGAAGAATACGGGACGATCACCAGCTTTGATATCCTCCCACCTCCCTACAAGGATGGGATGGTCAAGGCCTGGGCCCGTTTCACGTCCCCTGCCGAAGCCCATGCTGCTCAAGATGACCTAGATCACCGACGCCCCAAGGCTATAGGGCACACAACCATCTCCTGCCGTCATGTCGTCAGCCTGTCCCACGTGTTGAGCGCGGCAAGTTACAGGAAAATGCGCGAAGACATTGGATGGCTGCGTTGGTCGTGGCAACGCAGATACGGTCCCAGCGTCTCTATTAGAGAGAGATTCAAAGAAAATGCCGAAGATGACTCTCCAGCATACATCCGGCTGTCCAGCGAACGACCCGAGCTGTTGAGTAGCCTCAAATACGAGTTCGAGCAATTGTTGCACGGCGAAACCATCACAGTCGACAAGAAGCCTTTATGGGATGACTTCCTCGTCGCCGACGCTGGTCTTACCTATATCGCTCAGCTGCAGGCCCAGTACCCCGGGGTCCAGATACAGATACAAGGCAAGAGACGAGTGGTATCGTCGTGGGGCCCCATCGTGATGAGGCACCGTGCTCGCCAGGACATCGTTCGCAAGGTTATGGAGCTCAAGGCACAGCAATTTTGGAAGATCCCACTAACCGGAAAACTCCTGGGTATCTTCCGCAGCGCCGAGCTCTCTACTCTACAGGAGCTCCTCGGTGCCGAAAACTGCATCTTGGACTTTGGCGAGCGCGTCCTCGTCGTACGAGGAAACGATTTGGCGTTTCGGACAGCCTGTCAAGCCGTCCAGGACGCACAAAGCCGACAAGGTGATGAGGTCAGCACATCGGATGTCATCTGTCCCGTGTGCTTCGGGGAAGCGGTTGTACCGGTGCCGCTTGCATGTGGTCACCAATGGTGTCGTACCTGTCTCACCAGTTACCTCACCTCGGCGGTGGAGAACAAGATGTTCCCCCTGAGGTGCCTCGGGAATGACGCCGCCTGCACACAACTCATCCCTCTTGGCCTGTCGCGGAAACTCTTGTCCGCGGACGATTTCAACGCGGTCATTGAGGCCGCTTTCTGGGTGTACGTTCACAGCCGACCGGACGAGTTCCACCATTGTCCCACGCCCGACTGTACACAAGTGTATCGCTCCGCTCCGCCAAACGCAGTCTTGCAATGTCCCTCGTGTCTCGTTCGTATCTGTCCCTCGTGCCGAATAGAGTACCACGATGGCATGACGTGCGAGGAGCGCGACGTCGCCGACGACAAGCTCTTTAGTGAGTGGTCGTCGAACCATGATGTCAAGAGTTGTCCGGGCTGCAAAGCACCCATCGAGCGCAGCGAGGGATGCAACCACATGACGTGCACGCGCTGTCAGACGCACATTTGTTGGGAATGTTTGGCGACGTTCCCGAGAGGCCAGGGTATCTACGATCATATGCGTGTTCAACATGGCAGTATTGGACTTTGATTTACCTTTTTTTCTTTTCTTTTTTTCCGCTTGTGTGCGTGCGAGTCCGCCATGTTGTTCGATGCCATCTTTCGTTCTGCTTCATTCGTGGTTTCCTTTCCGTCTTCTTTTTTTTTTTTTGTTGTTGTAAGATTTTGCTTTGCAGTAGTGTGTGTACCAACTCATTCATCACTTATTTATGGGATTACTTATGCAACTGTTCTTTTTCCTCTCACTTGGAAGCATTCTTTACGACATTCGGTCTCCTCCATCTTAAATAACATAGATTGTGTTCTAATGAATACATTGATGCGTTGGATATGGGCATAGTGCTTAAATCACTGGAGGTACGTATACACCACAAACTAGACGAGCAGACCGATGAGCATCCTGCAACAGACGAACGAAAAAAAAAAAAAAAGAAATCACTCACACTATCATAAGGCTGCGCGGGCGGTCTCCCATGATACGGCAACGACGCAGGCAACTCTGGCCTTTCCTCTCGCCACGCTACCGCCGTCCCAAACTGATCCTTATACCCCTCCCGCTCGCTTGGATAGTCCCGGAGCTCCTCCGGATACGCACGGTCGTGCGGCGCATACACGACGAACAAGTTTGGCGTGAGGTGGTCACCTCGTCTGTTCCAGAACCCCATGCGGACTTTACGGGCGTACCGGGGTGGCGAGGGCTCTTGGACTGGCGGTCGTGATGCCTCCAGGTTGAACCGCTCGATGGGGGGCGGTGGAAGTGGGTTGTCACGCCTGTGTCCTGGTGCGTTGCTGCTGTTGCTGTTGCTGTTGTTCCCTCCCTGAGCGGGGGCATATGGATCGCGCGTGTGCGCGTGCGGCGAGGGCGAGGGCGACGCGGAGTGAGGATGGGAATGAGAATGGGTGTGTTGTCGGCTCGGCGCGTAGGGCGACGGACGGCGATCGCGGTACAGCGGGGACGGCTCGGGCGAATGTGGGCCGCTCCCATAGGGCGACGTACGTCTGTCCCTCCGACGCGGGGACGGATCCGGTGACGACTCCGTCGAGCTTGAACTGACCGGATCGCGCAACGGCGCTAAAAACATCTCGCCGCTCGAGAGGGCAGACGAACTAGCGGAGGAGGATTCGTGTATCGTACTGAGGTTGGCGATGACGGGTTCGGTGCGGCTGCGCGAGAGTGAGCTGGTGGGGCCGGAGGGGCCGGAGGGCCATGCTCGGGAGGACGTGCTCGCGTTCAGAGAGTTGGACAGGTCCTCTGTGAAGGTAGCGTACACGTCTCGCGTGGACGAAGGTGCGTTGGGTAATGAGAACTGTCTCGTCAGAGAACTGGGGATAGGTGGTCCGTGTGAAGGCGTCGAGGAGTGACCCGCAGAGGACGGTGAACGAGAGTGGTGACCGGAATGGAGCTCGTCAGTACTACGACGAGGTTGTTGGTAGTGCGTCGGCGTGCGGATGATATTTGACGAGAACGTTGGGTGGAGGTCTCCTCTGGATGTGAATGTCTCGGGTTCCTGCGTGAACGTGGTCTGCTGTGCTGAAGCAGAACGGCTACCTGGAACTGTCGGCGTAGGCGGTGGATATGGCGGCACCTCGTTCGCAGCAGGAGGCTGCGAGCGAGACCTATTGAGCCAAGGGTCAGTCTGGCCAACGGAACGTTGACTTGAAGGGGATGGGCCAACGAAGCCGCCTCCACCCTGGCTGGATCTGATGTCGGAGGGGTCAGAACTGTGTCTTGCCGGTCCAGTGGGAGTGACATAATTATCTTGGGAAGGGTAAGAGTAGTTTGCCCGCCAAGAAGACCTCCTTTCCGGCGTCTGGTTGTGTGCCTGAGCGCTCAAGCTGTCCTGCGATGATCCTCTACTGCTCTGACCATAATCTTGCGGGGGTGTGGGTATGCCGTGAAGACTGCTATCCACCGATCCGGTCCTACGTACGTTAAAATCTCGCGTGGGAGTCGCACGATCCGCACTTTTTTCGAGTAAACTCGGCGGACTCCATATCCAAGGTGTTCGTGGCTCTTCGCCATTATACTCTGACGGGTCCTTCCTGCAAACCAAAAAAAAAAAAAAAGGGCGATGCGATCCTCGTCAGTTGTGCAATCTACCTCGGTCGAGGCGCCGGGTGACCGGGCCAGAGTAGAAACTGCGACGTACCTCTTCACCATCCCTTCGAGACCCAATCCATTGTCCGACAGCTTCGTATTCCAATAACTCGGCGAGGGCGGTTTCGGTACGCGCTTGTATGGGTTGAAATTGGGCGGAAACCATCCCATGCCGGGTGCCCATGGCTGTTGTGCGTTCTGTATATTCGCCTGCGGGTTGTACTGCCAATATCCGGCATTCCAACGTGGGTGTGCTGCCGCCCCGCCGGGATTCGGCGGAGGACCTGGATAGCCTGGAGGGAAGACGACGTTACCGCCAGGCGGCCAGCTGCCTGTCCATCCCTGAGGGGGCGGCGCCTGTTGTTGGGGTTGCATGAGCTGTGGGTTCGGGTGCCATCCTAGTGTGGTCTGTGAGGTCATCAGAGAGAGTCTGCGATACGACGTGCGCTGTTGGCAACGATACTGGGCAAGTGAGCATCGATTGGACGGCACGGTCACGAACAAGACTCACACTGGCGAGGCTGAGTGACTATGGAGAGCTGTATGGCGTTTGCCAGATGACACCAGCCGCCAGGGACCCTGAAGATAACGTGCAGGGGGGGAGGCGCGCGACTGGATACGGCACAGACACTCGTTTTGAACGAGGTTGTAAGTAACTCTCCTGGAGCGAATAAATACTCGTCGTAACGTTCTCCGTCCACGGAAGATACCCGTCAAGCCGGTTGGTCCAAACTGCGTTACTAGTTAGCGACTGCTATTTCAATGCTACGCAGCACTGCTGAGCCACAGCCAAGAGAATTTGGCTGAGTGCAGTGTGTACACGAGCCCCCGCGCACCCCGTACCATTTGAGTCTCAACTTTCCAACCATCCACGGCGATTTTTGCTCTCGGAGGCAGACAGAGGAGAAAGTTGTTTCTGGTAACATCAAAGGCATCAACGTAACTTACAAACAATAAGAGTTGTACAGATTCGGAGTCGGGGGCAATGGACTTATCAAGCAAAAATGTCCAACGAGTATAATTAAATAAGAATCTTAAGAGTGCTGCTAAGTAGCAAATAGAAAATTACAATTACAAGGTCACAGAGATATCATCGAGGCGAGGAAAAGAAAAAGTCTAACTGATCTAAGCACAGGCGCCTTGATCCTTCCACGAGCCAGAGGTATCTCCGGGAGTGTTGGACTGGACCCACTGCACCGCGGACCACAGGTGGCCATTGAAGGTAACTCGGCTCCCGGTGGTATATGCAGCAGTGCTTTGCCATGCAACGACACCATTGCAATTAGCCTGGTTGTTAACCGGCTGCGCACAAGTACCACCAGCACTCCATTGATCAGCGTGGGCGGGTGGAGCGTTGTTATAGGTCCATTGCCTAGCTGTGAACAGTTGACCGTTAAAGATCACCCGATCACCTGCGGTATACTGTGAAGCAAATGAGCGCCAAGATCTGTGAATCATGACACGGAAACACCCACTGCCAAGGAAGCTTGCCACTGCTGGACGCCATTGCAGTTTGCGGTACCAGCGCCGGGAGGGGTCGTCGGTGGGGTAGTGCCGGTGGGGGTGCATACAGGACACGGGGTGGTCGACGGCGGCACTGCGATGGATGTAATAACCGTGGTTGTTACTGTGGGGGAGCACCCCGGGCACGGAATAATCGTAACGGTTGACTGCGTAGTGATGGTCGCAGTCGTACTGGGGCTTATCGAGGTCGTCGGCCGAGTCGACGTGGTACCGGACGACTGCGTGGTGGTCGCTGTGGTAGCGGCGGTAGTCGCAGTCGTACCGGTAGTAGTCGCAGTCGTACCGGTGGTAGTCGCAGTCGTACCGGTGGTAGTTGCAGTCGTACCGGTGGTAGTCGTCCTCGACGTCTGCGAGGTCGTAGTAGTGGTGGTAGCACCAGCGCCCTGCCCAGGTGCCGTAGGCTGAGGCGTCAAATACGTCTGCGTTCGCGCCACAGTCAGCTCAGAACCACCGACAGCGCAACCCAGAATCACTCACAAAAGTGCCATCCCGTTGGATGACAGCGCCGTTGACGGCGACGAGCGACGACAAGGCAGTCACGAAGGCGATCAAAGTGGAGGGAATCATATTGAGCAAAGGGTGACCGGAATCAAAGTGGGCGATGGGGGTAGCACAGTGTCGCTGCGTCAACGTTTGTGAGGGAGCAGAGCGCTGGGGGGAAAAGTTCGCCGTGATGGCGTTTGGCTCGACAAACCGCTCGTTCTTATGCTCTTCGCAACTATATCAGCCACATCTGAATGAATGAGAGTGAGACCGTCCAGTGCCCCGGAGCCCCCCTACTCCGAATCCCAGCAGGGGTCACATCCTATTCAACGGGGTTGGCTATAGAATTCCTAGGAGTACTCTGACTCAGCAGAGTTAGAGATTAGCCCCTGTCTCGAAGGAAGGGGGACCCACCATTGAATCGGGAGCTTGGACCATTTGAATGCCTCGCGGAACATGATCGCGAATTCAATCAACTTGAACCATAACCGTACCGGAACGACCGCGGAGCTCTGGTGTTGCCTCAAAGGTGGCGACGGGCTACTACCACTCTGTGGTGCGTACTTTCACAAGCAGCGGCTGCGAGAACAGTATGGCGAACGCGAGCGAACCGACATGCATGGCCAAGGACATGGGTTCACCCCAGATGTCGGGCGGATAAACCATTCGACCCGATGCCATCCGTTCGTAAGCCATTCGTAAGCTCCAGGGTTCGAGTCTTGTCACTTGTTCGACCTGACGCCGAGCGCGCTCCGAATGGACAATTCATTCGTCAAGTCACTGAAACCAACGTCGATACATTTCTGCCCAATTGATGACATTGAATTTATTGTTTTTAGCTTACCTGGATGTGTTGGACGCCCGCGGTGGAATGATTCAGATATGTCATCGGGGTCCAGTGGCTGACCTAATACACCGAGTCCCGCCCGGAACGATCACGTGACAAACTCAATCTGAGCCCCTATATTCACTTTGCCAAGAAGACGCTACCCGCCGGTTTACGTCCTACACCGAGGTCAGCCAGGTACTGCACTTCACCCCATAGTTAGTGACAACGCACCCATCCCAGGCAGTGCTCGGTTCGCCGTCGCTTCACACAAAGGAACACCGTTCCAGTTGCAGACGCAGCATGATCATATTTCAATCCAGCGCCAGCTTTAGGATGGATCGTCTTAGAATCGGTACAAGTCGACACGCAAGACGAGACGTTAAATAACCATGGTATCCAGTATAAACAGCGCCCTCTCTAAGTACAACCAACCGACGACGTGCAGCAAGACGCCGCGTACACAAATAAAACATGTCACGTACACGGACAACCATAAAACTATCAGAACAAGCAGTGCGTGAACGGACGCAAGACCACACCTCGTGAGCTTGCAAGCCCCGAGCGTCACACCTCCGACTTGTTCGCCCCATCCGTCTCATCATCGCGACCCGTCGTCGTCGTCGACAATCCTCGCGTCGACAACTGGATATCAAAGTCAGTGAAGCCCTGCCTACGATCGTTGACGTTTGTTAGGCTCTCTCGTCGATTCAATCTATATCACGTTAAAACAAACAAGACAGATTGGCGCGCGTGAGTCCGACGGCGATAAAGCGAGGGGAACGGGATCAGGATAGCGACGGTGTTGGTGCAACTTACAGCGTCAGGAACGTGAGCGTGTACACTGCGAGGAGAACGGGGGAAACAAACGTGATCGCATCAACATAGTTGACGTGGACCGACGTTAGGCGGAGGACGCGAACCTTTGCCAAGACTGAACTGGAACAACGTCCACGCCCAACTGGTCGGGAGAGCAAACCACTAGCGATCGCACCCAAGGTTAGAAGAATGTAGATCCCGATCCGTCGCGCGCAGGACTCACGAGCACCATTACGATCCCATGAGAGACTCTGTGTGATGCAGCATGTCATGGCAACCCTCACGCTCGAACCATGACACAGATCACGCACGTCGTCAAGATACCACGCTGGGCACAGTAGAGAATCAAATTATCCAACACACCCGACGTCCTGAGCGTGGTCATTCGTTGGCGCGGACGGAATGACATGACACCCGGTACGACTCACCGCCCCGAGGAGGACTTGTCATTGAGGATGTATCCAATAAGGGAGACGGTGATGACGATGTCCGTCAAAGTGACCAAGCCAAGCGCAAGTGCGAAAAAGACCTGGCCCATACGTCACGTTACAACATGGCATGAATGGGGGAATCAAAGTATGTACACACACCTCGTTCACTAAAGGCAACTTCTTACCCGCAAGATACAACGACGTAATCGACACGGCGGTGAGTACTACCAGATGGAAACGTCAACGACCCTGTTGCGCCCATCCAAGAGGGTGGTCACCTATGCCACAGGCTTCAAGGGGTACAAGTCATCACAACCCAATGACGCGTTACGATCGAGGTTCTCACCAAATGCCAGCGTAGCTAGGCCGACCTTTTTTTTCGGACAGTTGAGTGAGGGCGACCCAAGGAACAGCTCCAGAGGACGTACAATCAGCCCCGTCAACCATTTGTTGTGCCGGGACACTTTACAGACGAGTTAGGAACGACTGGGAACGACTAGACACGATGCACCTTGGTATATACTTTGAGCGAAAAAGCTAAAGTGGACGTGAGCGCCAGGGTTGGCTGACCCGGAAGACTGTTTACCATTGCACGATGAAGATGGCGATGTCCTGTGAACTGGTCTGAGCTTGCAAGCTTGGACGAAAATAGATCACATACCGAGGCGGTGGATTCGAGCTAATGTATATATACGAGGTAAGAAATAACCTATGGTAGCAGATGAAACGGTATGCATAATTACCACGAGTGGACTAAAAAGTGTATTGTTGAAGTCAGTCAAAATGAACATATCATCAAAGAAACGTTGACTTGCATATTCCCTTGCAGAGGTAGAATTGGCGTCTGGACGAGCTCCATGTAGATTCCCCAGCAGAGGAAAATTGAATTGAACATGTCCGAAAGACTTTGATGATTAGCGGGCGTTGAAAGTGGCGACGAGGAGCCTAATACCTACAAGATGATGACGACCTTCAAAGAAATACTCAAAAAAGGGTAATGGTGATCGTGCGGAGGGGCCGTGACTCACCACTGCTTTGAGCCAGAAGCGGTCATGATATCTCCGGAAATACACATATAACTGGAGCGTCTATGATAGGAGATACAACCCATTTGAGATTGCAAAGCAAAAAAATTAAAAGGCTTGGTCAAGCCTCTCACATTCGCGCCAAACAACCTGGCGTGCGATAGAAATCCATCAGCCCGACGATGAACCAGCAATATGTAGTCCACGCCGACTCACCACGTCGCGAGGGTGAACCCGATGAACATCATTCCCAATGAATCTACTGCCAAGTTGTTTCCCATGGTAGGCCTTTCTGTCCGTACCAACGACAAAACGCGAGAATAGTAGATAGTAGATAAGTTGTAAGGAACCCACGGGCAGGATACCACCCCCGGCTTTAAAGAATATGGAATGCCCTACAACGCCATCGGCCCTGAGTATTTACTCGTAGGTTTATGACGGAAGTCGAGCGTTCCGTAAGTTTCCGTTGAGTTGTCGCTTGCGTACATACAACCCCATCGCCTCAAGGCTGCTGATTACCTGGAAAAGTTGGCCGATAGAAGCGCGCTCGTAATCTGATTGATCTCAAGCCACTGGTTCAACGGCATTTGAGCGCCTATCGTTGATCCGGGGCTTGGCCATACCGGGTTTTTGGGCTTGGACAATTGAGAAGCTGTTCCGTCAAAGTTCCACACCGTGAGGGTGCGCCCACTGGATCGGTAACATGTATTCACGTTCTCGACTCTTTTCATTTCAGCTTTCCCATTTAAGTGCACGGGGTGAACCATAGACTATGCCATGTTCGATACATGAGCTTGCTCGAATATTAATATTGATGATACTGTCCCCCATGAAGAGATGCTTACCTTGCAACAATCTCGCATCACAGATGAAAGCCTCACAGGGTGTCAGGAACATACCTGGCGCAAGGGAGGGCAAATCAATTGCGGTACCATGAGTCAACAACCAATGGAGGTCTTTGCCAAGGAAAATCCGGATTGGCGAACAGGGTGGAATGCCCTGAAGATTTTCTATTCGTGATGACGAATTGCAGGTTGAGGAACAATGAGCTTTCTGACCGAAGGCTCGGTCGAAGATATGGAGCGATTCAACGTCTTCCCGTCATTGCCATAACGACGATAACGGTCGAGAACCTGCTCCGCGCCCAAATCCATGTAATTTTTTTTTTTGCACTAACATTAACACAATCGTTCTTACCGAGGTAACGTCGATAGTAATCGGTAAGAGTATATACCGTCCCGAAAATATGCTTTTGGGACGATCCCTGCACGTCGCACGAGCATCACGTTGTGCCTTCCTTGACACTGAAGAATCCTCGTGACACTTGCATCCTTATATAGAAACCACATTGAGCGAACGACCATTCTCCACGCAGACGAACTTACACGACGGATCGCTAAAGACACATTCGACAGGGAAAGATGATCCATCCTCTGGAATGCTTCCCAGTGTTCAGGTTGTATCCGAGTATGGGAATTCGGGTGCCCAACTGCCCAGCTTACGACCTTGCCACCAAAGACCTGGTCTACCGCCTACAGATGCGTCTGTTTTCATTGGGGGACCAGCGAAAGGATTTCGTTCCCAGCAAAATGCGAGCGGTTTTACGAGATGGGTAAGCGTTGGGTTGGGACAGACTGTACCCATCTCTGTGTCGCCTTCGGACGAGTGAATTACATTGGATTCCGATGATAAGGAGGAGCAAGGAAGGTGAATGAGAAGAAAAGGAACCGTCGATCGGTACGCGTGCAGGACAGTCGACTGTGAGAAAGGGCTCTCCGAGAGGAGGAGCGCGACGGTGGGGTACGCGTCTGAGGCTACGGATTCGTAATCCAGGGATGATGGAGTAGACAGGGACGAGGAGCGAGGAGCGAGGGACGCGGAGGACCTGGACTGGATGTGCCACACGCCCTCCATTTCCCGTACATACTTGGGGCTGAACTTTTTCTTTTCGGCCTTGCACTGCGCGAGGACGCGTAATCGCCTTCGCAAGCGTCCATCCGTGTCTGGCAATGCACCTGGGCGACGAATGGGGTCGGATTCCGTCACAAAGGGAAGCCACCACCATCCTACGAGATCGATCCCGCCATCTGACCTGCCACCGACGCGTCGAAGGGACATCGAGAAATGTGCTTGCAACAGCTGGAGAGAGTGCTGTTCAAAGGCCGTCCCACGGTGTACAGAGGATAGCTTGGAAGCATGTCTGCTCATCGCCATCGACGACGACGACAAGGTGAAAGAATGGAGGGGTTGTCCAAGTTGAATAGGGGGGGTCGCACGGACGTTTCCGGCCAGACGGACTCCTCCGAGTCGGGTTCAAAGTGTTCCTCTGTTCGTCCTCGCCATGTCCTAGTGTGTTTCTTCGTCTCGTCGTGCGGCGAGCGACGTTTTACTGACCAGCTCCTGGACAGCGTCATCTTCGGTCGCAGCATCAAAAATGAGTACCTCACACTGGGTACGCTCTTCACTGTCGGCGCAACCGTGTTTGCCATGAAGGGTGGAAAGAAAGACGCTGCTGCTGCCAGCAAGCCTCTAGCAGAACGGGTCAAGGACGTGGTGCCCATCACGGCAGAATCCAGGTGTGTTGTGCTTGTTCCCAGTCCCTGACACGAGGCTCATATACATACCAGCGAGGAAGAAGCATTGTAAGTGTGATGTTTGCATTGTATAGGTCGCTCTGTACGATGTCCTCTGACGCGCAGGATAAACAGCATCAAGAACTTTATTGCAGAGGCGGAGAAAGAGAGCGGAGGGTCATCACATCACTGAGCTCGTCGTCGGTTGTACTAGTGTTTCTGTGAGACCGCAAATATAGACCTTTCTCTGCTGAACCAATTGGGGGACACCCCGAAATATCTGATGCTCGCTGTCTGACACGACGCACGCTGTCATTATCGCGGGTGATTGATTTAGCGGTAGTACATGTCACTGCTGGTCTCCAACTACGACAATCACCACCGCAACGACCAACATTCTTTAAAGTTTACCGGGACCTCATCGCAGGTTCATCCCTTCATGACCACCTTTATGATATCCCTGCCCTCCCCGCCCGACTCGCTCGCACCACTCTCCGCACTCCCCTCCCCACCGACATCCCCCACCTCTCCCAGAACAGCGACGCGCATACGAATCAAGGTCCCGAGAAGACCAGGTTCCCTCGGCAATGTCCCATCCACGACCAGCGCCGAAAGACATGAAGAACGAACGAGGAACGCGTCGCCGTCCTTGTCCAGGATCGTGAACGCCGACCCGGACGCGCCCGACTCTGAAAATAGAACAATCGCACCGGCGAGCGCGCGGGCGGGCGATAGGAGAAAGCCGTCAATCACCTACTACACTCCTTCCTCGCCCTCCCCGTGGGGTCAACGACCGCCTCTGAGCAGAACGTTGTCGTCCGGCGTGGACGGTCTCCGTGATGGGGAACCTGTCTTGGCGAACGGAAAGGAGAACGTGTCACAGAGGTCAAGTCTCGTGTTGGGCTCACGCTCGCCCTCGACTCGTGAAAGCGTGTGTTCTTCGGATGGAATGGGTGCAAGGGAACGAGAACCTTTGACGTTGGTCGAAAAGTAAGTGCGATTTTTTCATCTAGTCACCGTTTTTTTTGGAGGTTGGGGTATGACCTGACCCATTGACGCTACGCATGCTCGCAGCGGGGCATTAACCCCCGAGTCACGGCGCCCCGCGGCCCCGGACCATATATCACGTTCGACCTGTTCCTCTTTGTCTCAGACTCCAGAGTATTTGATGTGATGCTAATCTTCTCCCGTCATTGCCTGTCTTTCGTACCCCTTTTCGACGCGATTCCACATCTCCGCGGATCTCGTCGTGTCATCCGCGTCCTTTGCGTCTACACGTCTCGTCAACGCACCCCACACACTTCCCCCTTCGCTTCCTCGCCTGACACTGGATCAGACACGCAGATCTGTTGCACTTTATTGCACAGAAAGAGCGAAAATGTCTCGAGCTGCGTGACCAACTCACCGCACACGAAACAGAGTTGGCAGAACGTGAGTAACACCATCCTTTCTTTGGTAGATGCCAGCTCAGCCCATTATAATTATTCATCTGTCTCATCAATGTCGCAATTTCTCACTGACCCACCATTCCTGCAGTCAAACGTAAATGGGAACGCATCGTCAACCGCGGTTACGACCCCCTCCCCTACCCACCCCTCACTGCCGGCCTCGGCGGCGTCGCCCTCGACGGACTGAAAGAAGGCGTCCGTATGATCGCCGCAGGCTTCAGCGACCTTGGGGGGTCCACTCAAGACCTCGAATCCAGCGACAAAAACACCTCCAAACTCAAATCCCCCACCCACCCAACGCGCAAACACAACAACAACGCGTCGAACGCCCGCGCCAAGCGAATGGGCAGCGAACACCTCTCGGCGAGCTCCATGTCGTCTATCCAAGAGGGCGCGCACGTCTCGGATCATGTACTTGAAGATGAGGAGGGGGAGACGATGGCAACCGCTCCCTCTCTTTCCCGCGCTGGCAGTCTCAACTGTCGGATACACAAACGAGGCTCGCGCGCCTTCGCCAACGAGCCGACGACGCCCACGAGCGCATTCGTCCCACCCCCCGCTGAGAAACCTAAACTGGCCAACTTGGACGTAGGTATGTCACTCATACTGACTCCCAGTCCCACGTTGGTGCCGCCGCTCTCGGCGAGTGCAGCGCCCGCTTCAACCAACCCCACACCCAAATCGCCAGTGCTGGGGTCGACGCATGGACCTGTGCCCATGAACGCGAGACCAGTGTCGTCCTGGATGGACACTATGGGCAGGAAACTGAGTGGACTGCAAAAAGGCCAAACGTGCGTTCCATCTGAGAGGCTCTCTGCTCGTCTGCTTTCTCCTGACCTATCTCTTTTTTTATATCTCCCTCCTCGATATAGGTTCTCCAAGAACCAGAAACGCGCGTCGTTGCTCTTGGCAGGCGTCTCCGGCACGATTACCTCTGCCCTTTCGCCCGGACCCACCGCTACCACACCCGCACCGGCCCCGACATCTACGATGACCCCACGCATTCTATCCTCGACGATACCCCTCTCGACGTCTCCCGCATCGACCAAGTCATCCTTAACCACGTTACCCCCTTCGCCTCAACCTCAACCCCAGTCCCAGTCCCGACCGCATCCGTTTTGCGAAACCATGACAGACTGGTTGGAAGACGACGAAGAGCAACAGACGGTCCACGCGGGCGGTGTGTTGTTGATCCCCGATTCAAAGCGACAGCCGAGCGCGTCCATATCCGTGTCTGTGCGTACGGCGGACATGGCTATCGAGCGTGGAGAGGTGGCTGCCACGGCCACTGCCATGTCCTCTTTCGACGACGACGATTGGAATTGGTGAACACTCGGAAAAAGAGAAAAGCCAGGGTTGTGCAGAAAAACGGGGGAGGCGGCAGCGGGGCGTGTGCGATGCAGGTATTTATCCACGGGAAAGAAAAACCGCCATCATGGGGTCCGCACGAAGCATAGTGTGAGATAGCAAAGGGTCCTCTGGGTTATACCCTCGTTGGTGGGTCATGATGCATGATGAGATGAGATGATACGTCGTGTGTTTATATCCAAGTATGTATGTATTTTATTTATTTTAATTTTCTTTTTTTGCCTGTGGGGTTAGTTTGATGAGTCCAAAAGTGGAACAGCGTCATCATCGTGGGCCCAGTGCACCCGGGCAAGCTTCGGAGTCTGCGAAGGTCGTTCATTGGGATCGCATGCACCCACACATATCCCCCGTGGTCATCTTCACACAATCCTTTATATCGAGCCTACCATCAACGTTTCAACCGTGACGCGCATAGTGAGACCAAGGGCAAGCAAGAATAAAATATCAAAGAGGCCAAACATATTGAATGATGCTAGCGAGAGGACGCGCGTCCATGCAGAATAGCAAGAGCGAAACGAGACCAAAAATCACGGATGGCGTGATCTAGAATCCGAATATCCCTCTCTCTCTCGTCTCAGCTTGTTCCGTGACGCGACTGTTGAGACGACCGGCGAAGGTATGTACCATCGTTTCGACCAAAAATAATCCTCGTCGATGATGCAGGAGTAATTAAAACTGTCGCTAGATCAAACATGCGGGCATATGGACACTGAAGGTACTTCCCCCCCTCCGCCCCTTTCATTGCCCGACTGGATCTGACCATGTACAGGACACTATACACAGCGACAGTATTGGCGCAGGCCTCGCGTATGGATGCGCGTTCACTATCCTGTTTGTCTCCCTCCCCACTTTTTGGTTTCCGTCATCGTCTCTTGCCGCTAACACACCCCACCCACTGACAGCCTTTCCTCGTCATCTCCATCTTGGGCCTCTCCAATCTAGGCCGCGATTGCGGTATCATCACCCGTGCCCCCGTCCTCTGCACCCTCGCCTTTTCGTACCTCCGCGCCTTCATCGCTGCCACCCTCTTCGACTCCAATCAGGACGGGGTATGTTGCGGACCGGCATGCTAGACGTTGACACTCGAGGTGAGTGCGCCGGTGTGTCTGGTGAGCGTAAAAGGTGCGCGGGCGAGCCCCGAGCCCCGCCCGCGGTGGTGCGATCTAACTCGTGTATCATCATCCATGTGTTCATTCTACCCGAGAAGTATGTTGGGTAAGGCGCGCACTCGCTCGTGCGACCGTGCCAAGCTCCCGGCCCACAATCAATTCGTTGCCGGAGATCTGTCCACTGGGTACCTGTGGTTGTCCTGGCTCTGTCAGGCCGCCGAGTTGCAACAGACTGCCACGATACACGGGATACCACGAAGATGATGGTATATGTTACAGACAGCAATGCGAAATGCGAGAACACGCGATGGCCAAGGCTGAGATCTGAGATCTGAGATACTAGCAAGAGCAAGAGATCCGGGAACAAAGACTGACGGACTTTCGAAGATAGCACGGCAACTACAAGACATCTAGCGTCCATATCTGTCGAGCGAGACAACCCGGTGAAGCGCTCTTGAATAGCTGCACGACGATAGGATGACACGCTTTGTATTCATTGTGGGACAGAGGAGCGAGCAATAGTGCGCCGAAAGGGTCTCTGAGACGCGCGAAAAGCCGTAACGCTCAGCTGGTGAACTTGTCGTGTGGAGACTGAAGTACAACTATTCGTGAGTTCAGCAGTACAAGCTCTGGAGTCTGTTGTTCCGGTCGATAGGCGCTCAGCGTCCTCAGGGAGTGCTCTTCAGAGTAAACCGAGAAGTAGAGGATAAGTAGTGTGAAGAAGCATCGCAAGATACCAACAGATCTATGATGAAAATGCAAACCCGGTGAGCAAAATGCACGAGAGCTATATGATACGAAATATGGCAGATGGACTCTTCAAAGACTGCGGTTGGCCATCATAGCACCAACGATCCTGTACAAAAATGGTCCATCTACTTGCTCCCAGACGCCTTTTTCATCTGCCCAACAATCTTGTCGACCTCGGCAACTTGCTTGTCAGATAATCTCTGAAACTAGAAACGCAAACCAACCCGTGTCGGATTTTTTTTCCAAATACGCGTCACGGACAACACGGACAACTCACCTCCTCGAGCTCCACCGAGTGTTTCTCGTACTTGCCCTTTTTGACACTGGCCTGGTGGTGCTTGCGGATTTGAACACGCACGTCTTCTGCCATTTTGCTGGCGGTAGAAACAAGCGCGTTTCGAGCTTCGACTGTCGGCCTACCCCCCAAGCAGATGTCAGCGGTAGCAATGGAATACAACTGAAAAAGTGAACCCACTTGGGTATGGGTATCTTGAGCGTCCGTGAATCCAGCCGTTGAGGGACGATGTTGGGTAGTTTCGCAGTATAAATTCCCTGCTCGACCGCCTTCATATTCTACTAAAACACCCGTAAGCAACCAAAAAAAAAAAAAGTGAGAAAAAGAGGCACGCTACGAACGTGGTCGTCAAACACGGTCACGATCAACATAGACCCGTCCTTGATGCCGACGGTCGCCACCTCCTCGAGTTTGACCGTCTGACCGCGCCGCTTTTCGACGCGGACGGGCGAGAGCAGGTCAGGCGTGACGCGTCCGCTGGCACGTGTCTCGAACGCAGCGACTTCTTTGCGGAACCAGTCGACGGCGAAGGCCATCTTGGACTCGGCCTTGGCGTACTCTGCCCGTGCTTCCTCCGAGTCGAACAGCTGTCGGGAACCCGGAACGAACGACGCGGTAGACTTGGTTTTTGCCTTGGAGGCGTACGTGCGTGATGCTGGCAAGCGACGGGCGGCGTTCAGCTGGAAAGCAGCAAGAGGAACATGGCGAAGGCTAACGTTGGCAGACAACCTCGTGCCAGTTTGACGCGCCAACTGTCGAACGAGAGAGAATGTCATGTTCTTGTCGCGAACGCTCTTGCGGAATTTTCCTTGCTATGCCTATTCTCCTAAAGCAGACATGCCCCTGTCTCTACTCCACTCAGTAGCTTCGGGGGCACGGTATGTTTGCTGTATGAGCAATAGGTATCTAGAACTCGAAAGACTCACAAGCCAAGTACAATTGTCTATTCGGGTAGGGATGCAATGCGGATCAATCAAACTGTTAACGCTACAAATGCTCTATTCATTCATCTAATGCCTGACCTCTACGGAAACCGCTTGCTCAATCCGTCATATATCAAAAAGATGATCGCACTGCTCGGTATGGACCTCGCCACAGTGATCCCACACCCCGCATAAAAGCCGCGTATGCCCTGCGCCGTGTACAGCGCCTTGGCCGTACCCAAGAACGTGGGCGGAGCAACGCCCTTGCCGCGCGGTCGCAGTTCCTCCTCTGTCTGCATCGCACTCTTGATCGTGTCCGCCGGGAAGAGCGAAAAGTTGAACGTGGCCCCGGCGCATGCCCCGGAGACGGCGGACTCCCACGGGAGAATGTCTTTGCGGGCAAGGGGCGTGCCCATGAGTATCGCCCGTCGTTGGATGAGCTGCGTCCCCACGAATTCTTTGCATGTGAACCAAGCGGCACCACCGCCTGTCTCGCGGATGAGGGTCCCCGTTTGACCGAGCCAAAGACCGCGGAAACCCTCGTTGCGAATGACAGACGTGAGAACAGCGATTGGGCCGGGAAGTGGTTTGGGTTTGATGACTGTCGGTCCAAGAGCGACGGCTGGTGCTCCAGAAGAGGATGGTTGAACCGACGCCACAGGGACGTCTACAGCGAGCATTTGAACTTGCATTTTACATTTCACAAGTTCTATAGGGGTCCTAGAGCGGCATATTCAACGAAAAGAAAATCGACCATCACGGAGAGAGTGATGGACGTACAGGACGAAGCTTGTGACTGCGCCAGCGCCGGCGCCGGCGAGCGCGAGCTGAGAAATCGTGAGATCTTGGGATGGCGGGTGGCCAGTGATCCATCGTATGGTATGCTGCAGCTGGGTATAGGACACGAAGAGGGACGCATTTTCTGCCATGGCGCCCACGACCGGTGCGGGCAACCCCTTTTGCGGAATCCATTAAGCCACATGCCTACATACACATGAAACGCACAACGCACACGATAGAGTCCCCGTACACCTTCGTTCTTGAACGTTCGGACGAGACAGTCTATGGGCCCGTTGAACCTTGCGGTAGCATCCAGCACTTGAGACTGGAGCCTGACTTTGGTGAGATCAAAAGGGTGCTCGAATACCTTGGAGGCAATCCCTGCGATCTATGTGCATATTACGATCGTCGGCTTTTTGAATACGTGAATACGCACACTCCCAAAGGTGATGTCCTTGACCGCACGTACGGCGGGCGAAACAGCGTGTGTGTCGTCGGTCATGACAGCGGGGCAAGGAAAGAGAGCTGGTGGTAGTGGAGAAAGTCGAGGCTGGCGTGCTACTGCATTATTTGAGGCCTGAGACGACCAATCCTGTATAGAGCTGTATATTGAACTTGAGCGGAAAACGCGGTCACGCGCTTCGGATCCATCATGTTACAGGCTTTGCCGGTCGGACTTCGGAACTCACTCCATCAAACATACACTCAGCGTCTACTTGCCCACTCAAATCAAGTCATCGAGTTCAGGCAGTGGTCCCAAGTAAAAGCATCTGAATCGTCATGCATAATACAAACCCTATGTGCTGAAGGCGACAAGTCTCTAAATTTATGATTCGCATAATGTGAGCAACATCTAATCCCGCTCCATCCCCATGGGTATCCTTCTGAAAACACGTCGTGGAACGCCGTCGTCCTGAATGACGGTCACTTGCTTGAGAGTGTATCCATTTATTTGAGGTATCAACCGGAAACAGATAAACCAATAAACCACACCCAACGCTCCAACGAAGAGCGCGATGACGACATGCGACTGGAATGCATCAATTTCATCTCTTTGTATCGAACGACCGAGCAAACTCACATAGTATGGGAGATATTCGTACGGCTCGTGACCAGCAGATGGTGGTACCATCGGAACCACAACCAGGAAGACGTTCGAAAGGAAGAAGAACACGACTGCAAACTTGTACGCTCGGAACGGAGGGTCCCAGTTATACGACTTGAAAGCATCGGTATACAACGACAGTAACCCCCCAGAGATAAGAAGGTTGAACAATGCAAGAGGATACGAGGCGTCTAGCGATCGATGATCAGAGCGATGATCGGCAAGCTGGTGATAAGTACTTACAGTTGACGATGAAGAGATAGGCATCCCCTGGTGGCGCCAACGCCATAAGCAGAACTGAAATCAGGTATTGTGTAAAAAGTCCAGGAAGCGGTGCGCCGAATGGTTTGTTGCTCGCAAAGAATGAGGAGTACGGGAGGACTCCCTCACGTCCCAATTCTTGCACGACTAGCATCTATGTGAGGCGTCTGGCTCATGTGCATAATCAGAGATATCATACCTCTGCCTTGTGTGAACAAAACCGAAAGGATAGACCCCAGCATGGAAAGGGCGATTACAACACTGAGTGCCTTAATGGGGTAAGCTCAGACTCATCAGTATAAAAGCGGACTATGCTCACCCTTTCCGTTTCAGGACCATAGAGATTCCGGAAGAGCAAGGCGCTGATCGGAATTAGTTCCGTGGAGTAAAGCCAAGAGAGTCTCTCTTACGCAGGGATAGTACCTCCATTCAGCATATCCGCTTTGGACACCACCGCGAAGTAAGCCACGTTCAAGGATACATACCCGAACGCTACGAAGCACATAGCAAGCGGTGCCGCGAGCTTGATTGTCCTGACTGGGTCGCGTACTTCAGACAAAGCATAGTTGGCGTTCGAATATCCAATATAGGACCTAGGACAATCAGCCGTGACATCTGTTTAGAGCCAACATTGAACTACCCACCAGACGACATTGTACATTCCAATGACAAACGCGTTGGGTTCCAAGTTGGAGCCTTCCCAAAACGTCTGCCATGTGTAGTTATTGGGCTGATCGTATTCCTTCCCGACAGCGAACCCAGGCACACCGATCAGGCTCAACAAGCCAGACCCAGCAACCAGCACCATGACGAAAAATTTGAACGCACCGAGCGCGTTCTGAAGCCTTAGACCAAAGCTAAAGAACGCGCCGTGCACGATGAGACAGAACGTTGCGCAGAAGAATGCCACAATACGAATGTTTGTCGGTGTCCGCTCGTAAGCCAAGGCATGGAGTACGTCTGAGATGGATATCAGTGTTTCCGTGGCCGCGTCGATGTGAATACTAACATTCTCCAAAAGCCACGATTCCTGCGGATATCCAACCCTGGGGTGAACGCAGACCGAGGTAACAAAGGTGTGCAACACGACAAAATGGGAAAGGCACTCACGATGGACACTCCATACACCGCGTAAACGCAAGTGGTCATGAAAGCAGGGCGTCGGAAGAGATACTCCATGTAAGTTTTTTCCCCACCACTCCGGGGGAGACCCTATAGCAGCACTGTATGAGAAACTGTGCCGACGAGGCGTAGATCGTATCTTACTGTCCCAAATTCAACGTACACCGCAGTCCCTGCAGCGGCAACCAACGCGCCGAGAATCCACATGACAAATGACATGCCGACGCTTCCTGATGAATTGAGGATGATACTCGGTGCTGTAAAGATTCTGGGATATACAGTCAGCGTATCGCCATCCCAAGGTGAGACAATCGTACATACCCAGTTCCGATCACCCTGTTGAAGATGAGGAATATGGCACTGAGTAGCCCTAGAAGAATAGCCATTAGAACTCGTCCTGGGTACCAGCCTGCTAACCTACCCAGCCGGCGTTTGTCATCAGGTACATCGTCAATCAACGGCTTAGAGTCCACTGGAAGGAATGAGCCAGTCGTCAACAGGAGGATGCGCTTTGACCAACCGCTCTCGACGTCCTCCCGACGCTCTGCAGGCACCCCCGCTTTGAAACGTGACTGCGATTTGAGGAGGGGTTCTGTCTCTGAAGAGTCTGAACTTGCTGGTCCCAAAGTTGCGCTCGACGAAGAGGCTTCACCGTACAACATGTTCGATCTGCACACGTTGAGAGACGGGGGAGCACTGGACTGAAATGGGACCTGCAGTATAAAGAAGGGCAAATATTACGAGACCTCCTGATTGCGTGAGTATGAGTGATCGTCCATCAATTGAATGGGCGCTGGTCACGGTGGACATTTAGTCCGATAGAAAACAGCAACCCTGAGCACTCTGAGATCTCAGAAACTGTGCTCGGTGCCCGGTCACTGCAAAAAGTAGAGTAGGAGTAGGACGCTGACATGACTGGGAGTGGCGCTCAGTGATTCGTACTATGGTTGTTTGTTTGTTTTCAGTCAAGTGTGTTATGCGCAGTTTCCGTCGTACCGCCACCCGGATCCCAGTTCGATTCACACACGGATCCTGCACTCTCACCCGCCTGTTTGGTTTCGGAAAATCCGTGCATGAACCCTGTCACTTGGTGCTCAGCAGTATTCAAGCGCATTCATTGATCCGTCAATCTGGTCTCCGACGTATGTAGCCAAACCTCGTAGCGACTTTGCCTGACCGTCCAGCAGTTGGCGAAATCTACCATCACCCCATCCCGACGCGACGATGAATGTCGCAAGCTAGCACAGTGATCCCTACAAAGGCTGGTTGGAATCATCAGGACTCCTCTTGAATCACTGCAGGCCGCGGGGGAAAAGTGGATACGCGGTGAACGGGTCGTGGCTTGGGAGGGTTAGGGAGTTCTTTGTGCGAGCATGATCGTCGCAGTTTTGGACGCGCTGCCTTTTCCTTGGTGATTGTCAGCACAGGCGTTTCAAGATGCGGGCCGGATGGCCCAGGTATACTCACCATGTTGGTGGTGGTGATGGTTTCTGTCGTCGGGGGTGATTTGGTCTGTCCTTCGTTCACCACGGGGGGCACATTCAAGGTCTGCAGGGTATGATTAATCGACAGCTCCTTGTCCGAGGGCCGCAAACTCACCTTGGAACCTAGGTTTACACTGCGCCGACGCGTATCAGCGTCTGAGGTCACAAAGCGCACCACCGTCGCCCGCCCCCGTTTCAGATCCTGGTACTCCGTCGTGGCCTCTTCCAGCCTATTCTGAAGCTCTACGTTCTCTATCCGCGCAAGCGCCGCCTTTCCCCGATACACATCCCGCTCCTGACGAACGTCCGCGATATCGCTGAAGAGCCGCACGTTTTCCGCTTGGAGTTGTTGGATGATTTTTCGTTGGCGGAGTTGGATGTTTTGGAGCTGCTCGATGAGGCGTTTTGGCTGTCTGTCCATGTCCATGTCTATCCTTCTTTCTTTGATGGGTGTTTCCACTATGAAGCGCGTCGGGGGGGATACTAGCACTCGGTCTTAGATGAGTCGTGTCTTTATGTGCCCCTAGTCCCTGGACTGGTCGTCGTCATCCACAGCACCCAACAGGTATCCTGATCGAGGTCAGTGTAAATCATTTTGATGATCCTCGTGATGCTGTTCTTCAGATATTGCGCCTTGGTGTGGGCTTTGGCCAGACCTGTGATTTCATCGACGGGCAGGTCAGAAAACACAGCGGACCTGTGTTCCATTCGGCGGGACGCCAAAGCGCTGTCTGGCCGCATCAACGTTTGAACCGTGGACTCGTGGACCGGGGCGGCCCGAGAGCTTCTGCCTCGTGGTCACGAGGACAGCTGTTTTGACTCGGGCTGTGTTGGGACACAGCATATTGATGCAACCCCCAGCGCTAAACGAGGGTGAGTCCACCATCGATCGAATGGGTCTAATGATGCCCGAAGCGTTCGCCCTCGTCTATCCGCTGTTAGATCATCCAACATGGATATGTCCCAGGGTTTCCTGCCTGTGCACCAACACGTGCGCCGACTCGTGTTGTCGGCTTGCTCGAGGACAGCGCTCTTCATGCTATTTCCGTGTGTGTTAGTCGGCTGTCGGGTCGTCCGTGGTCTGGGTGTGGGCTAATTTCTCTCGACACGTTGCTAGTGGTGGCTATGCTATCCTGTTCATCTGCATAGACCCCGGCACAGCTGTTCGAACACGGTAAGTTAACTAGGATAATTGGAAATACCATGCCTTCCGCCTTGCCCCCTCCTTCCTGATGGCAAAAAAAAGAAACACGTCTGCTACCTCGATCCTATTCCGCCGTGAGCTCTTCCTGATACCCAACACAGGGTAGTTCCATACTTTCGATACCAAGGGTGCCCTGAAACCGTGTCTCATGTGGCGTCATTCCCGGGAACGGTCGAAACCCACACGATTTCTGCTGTATGTATTCCGTCCATTATTGTAGATGCCGGGTGGATATCAATGGTGTTATTCATCGAGAGGATGTCGGACGGGGCATGTGATCTCGATATGTCCACAATGGACCATTGATTCCTTCGATGGGTGCATGAGTAGTTTGACTTCGGCGAGGTGGCCATCAGTCGACAGGCTCCGAATCGCCAAGACGCGTAGTTGAAAAAAAGAGACTCGTCCGTGAGTCACTGGAGCCACGCAAGCAACCACCATTTTTTTAAACGTTCGGATCTGGTCCGGGACTTCCGGTTCCGACCTTGAAAGTGCCAGCGAGTCCGTTTCATCATATGCATGTGGCCATCGGATGTGACCCGCTTGTCCACATGGCCTACTTGAAACCGATAGCATGACATACAACGACCCCACAGCTGCTCTCCAAAAGGCGCCCCGGATGGTCAACGTTTATCGATGGCACTCGGATCACTCTCTTCAGAACCGGTTCCGAGTCTTCTATTCCCGGTCGCACTAGTTCAGGCATGGTTCTAGTGTATGTGTTTCCGTGTTACGGCCGCCCAGCTGAATCTAATTCAATGTTATCTAGGCACAAACACCATACGTTCACCAGGCCTTGTTTGCTGTCACCCCACAATCTCACACGTCACAGAGTTCGTTCGGCCTCCCAACGCCGTCATGTGGGCCAGGTGACCCCACTCTCTGCCACAACACGCTGCACTGTGCAACGCGAGACTCTCACCGTCCACGCTAGGCGACGTTTTTCGACAAGGTCTCGTGATGTCCAATCTGTGCCTACCTATTTTTGAGGACGTTGGGAAAATCGGAATTCGGTCCCATGTTGGTGCTAGACTAGCACGAATTTGACTTGGTGGTTATCGACGTTGAATGCGGACTTCACTTTCCGTCCCACATGACTACAACTGCTCATCGGGTTTCAGTGAATATCCCACAAACTTGATGGAATCCATTGGACAGATCCCAAGCGTTCTTGAACATTTCCCAGGATCCATCCGTCTTCCGTCTCTCTGGTACCTGTTCCGATCGTCCCTCGCTGGTAGTCACGGTCGGTGAATTGGATCCCGATATGCATCGCCACCTTGCTCAATTCTTAAATGAATCCACCAGGACGAGATGTCATCCCCTTTTCCCTTTTCTGCCATTCCATCAAGTACTTCCCTTGTTAAGGAATGCAACGGTGGTCGATTCTGGGCACACTTTTGGTCGCGTTCTCACATGTGGCTGCCTATGATATCCTTCGCGAACACGCGGGATCGACCTTCTTCGATGGCTGGGATTTCTATGGCAGCTGGGACAATTTGACATTGGGTACGTCGTTGGCGTTGTCTGTGCGTCTAGCTCCCTTCGACCGTCCTCATAATCGAAGGCAATGTCACCTGGGTGACTCAGGAAGTTGCGTCCAGTCAGAACCTGGCCTACGTGAATAGCGAAAATCACGTCATCATCAAAGTAGATAATGTGACCAACGTGCCGTTGGGTCAGATGCGGAACTCGGTATGGACAACTCGTTTGTTTTCTTGGAACGGAGCGGTGTTGATGCTGTCGTGCTAGGTTCGCATCACGACCAAAGATACATACGACGTGGGTAGTTTGTGGATGATCGACCTAAACCACATACCGTACGGGTGCTCCGTAAGTTCACGATGCTGTGTTTCATCCATGACCAATAGTTGTGTTTCATCTCTGACCAATGGTGCCCTCATTAGGTCTGGCCGGCGTTTTGGAGTTTCGGTGCGTACCTCCAGTCGCTTGTCGGGTGACACATTCGATGACGTAGGCGTTAGGGTACAACTGGCCCTACGACGGCGAGATCGACATTATAGAAGGCATCAATTTAAACACCAACAATCAGATGGCAATTCACACCACGGGGGGATGTTACCACAGCGGCAACACGGGTCAACTGGGCTCAACGGGGTCCACCGATTGCTCCCAAGGTTCAGGATGCACTGTGGGGGAGACGTCGTCAAATAGCTACTACACCGGTTTCGCCAGCGCAGGTGGTGGTGTCTTTGCCACGCAATTCGACGTTTCGGGGATCTTGTGCGTGTAGCGTCTCCTGTTTGAATCGGTGCTAACGACATTATTGTCACGTCAGTATGTGGTTCTGGAGTGTGCGTTTTTTTCACTTCTTATCAATGTAGGATTCTCGTTGACGACCACATTAGCGACCAGACATACCTTCTTTCATATCTCAGGCCACTTCCACAACTTCGATGAATGTATCCTCATGGGGAACCCCGCATGCTGCCTTCTTGTCCAATACGTGCAACATTTCCGAATTCTTCACGTCACAGAACCTTGTGTTGGATATCGCTCTGTGTGGTGTCTGGTGAGGTGCTTATATGCACGATGAAACATGACTTTTGACTTTTTTTCCCCTAGGGCTGGTGTACCGGCGATATACAGCTCGCAATGCGCCAACGCGGGTTCCACGGGAATATGTGTGAGTGCGCTTGTACGACGGGATGGAAGGTGGCGTGGTGTTGACTAGCTTCGTGCTGACAGTACAACGATTGCGTTGTCGGGCCGGGAAGTCCGCGATACGACGAAGCCTACTTTGATATCAATTATGTTCGTACGTACACGACCTCTGTCGCTGTGCCTAGTGCTACGGGCACCAGCGGCAGTAAGCAGCCATCGATCGCGTCGTCGTCGTCGACGAGTCTTGCGCAGACCACGGGATCGACGAGGTCGTCGGGGGGTGTCGGGGTACGAGAAAACTTGATGGTGTCGCTGACGTCGGTGTTGTGGCTAGTTGCAGGAGCGGTGTTCTTGACGTGGCATTTGACGATCTATTAGAGCGCTGTGGACGCTTGGACGCTTATCTTATCTTTTTCTTTTGTGGATCGGGATAGTAGTAGTATGCTAGTGATCTGATACTTGGAGTTTTGCGTGCATACTTAATTTTGTACCTGCTCGCGATATCATATTGAGTTCGGTCTTTCCGTTTCATGCACGAGTCTGTTACTAGCAGGATTTCACTGTGGATAGTAGAATACGTGAATTTCAGCGACGGATTAATTGCATATTGACCGGGGATTCAAAGAATACTCAGATGAATATCATTGGAAAAAAATCCACTGAAGCGGCATCGATCCACTCTGA
>JBBPNY010000125.1:0-38578 GCA_038091165.1 Rubroboletus pulcherrimus
TAATGGGCCATCGATCATCATCACCACTGATGGGGCTGGCTTCATCAAATGGGACAGGGACAGTAAATCTCTGGCGCTAAAACCAGGGAATGTTGTTTTTGTAGGGGCCAACGTCCCCATTTCTTTCAGCGCTCTTGAAAAGTTGACGGTATTCAGAGCCTACGTCGATTGAGCGGACCATGCAGGGATCTCGAGAAAGATTCAAGAAATGAAAGGACCAACGTAGATATCCCAAACAACTGTAAGCCCTGTAAGTACGTCCATAGACATCCAACCCGAGAGAAAGGAAGAACGATCCGAGTCATCGGTAATGGTTCAAGTAATCAAGTACGACATCCTCATAATTCTCCCGCAACTCGCTTCTCAATGATACTGGCGATAATGGGACCGTAAACGGGTATTTTGGCGCCTTGAAATCCCTCCGGATACCGCACTGGAGGTGTGTTCTCCGTGAAATAGCTAGAGGAGGTCCCTTAGTTAGTGATGTTTGACGTACCGAACAGAACATACTCACGTATCATTCCAAATGCCAAAATACCTCATTCCTAGCGTGCGTGTTGTCCATTCGTAATCATGAGCGAAGCCTCCTGGGAATAACATCTCGATTACAGCAGAAGCATTCGTGCATGGCATTAAAATGAGGTGCGATAAGCCATTGCCGTGTACTCCAAGTAAAATCTATGCGTCCGTGTCAGCTGCAAGGCTGCGATGTGTGTTGGGGGGGGGACTCGCCGTTGTGCGTGCCGCAAGTCGAACCTGATCGTCTTTTGTCATTTCCTCCGCCCTCACCACATTCAGCTCCCATTGTTTAGCCGCGACACCACTTGTATGCGCCATATTCGTTATTTCTGCATTCTTCCTCCGTACAAGGGCTTCCAGATTCTCGACCAGTACCTCGTGGTCTTCAGGGATCAAGTGACGCCGGGAATTTTGACGAGAGATGTAAGTAATCACAATTTTTTCGGTCTTTTCAAAGTCGGGCGGTGGTGAGGTCAGTGATTTGTCGTCCAGCGCATGATTCTCGAAAGAACCCTCCTCGCCATCTGTTGTCACTCCTGCAAAACGCCAAACAGCATACTTGATTGGCCTCCACCACGAACCGTATTTATCCAATTTTGAGCGAGCAATTAAAGCGTCAACCGATTCACTAGCAGTACGGTGATTCTGCGAGCCGCAGAATTTGCCTCTGAAAGCTGCCGACCGATCCGCGAGTAAAAGGTAAGGAAAGTGCCAAGCACGATCAACACCCGAGTCGTTGCTAGCGGACGTGGCAACCACGCGATCATTCCAGTCGATATCGACTTCTACCGTTAAAGATGGGAAAGCAGCCCGGAGGAAATAGCCGTTGAATCCTGGTTTGTCTCGCCACCCTACATTTGACGAGTGAGGGAAAATAGCACGATGAATCGGGGGAGGGGGTCCGGGATGCACTGAGCCTGTCCAAAGCGACCAAGTTCCGAATAGAAGCTCAGCGCAGAAGTGATAGTAGTGCGCTAGGACTGGACCATCGTTAGCTCAGACGAAAGCCGGCCTAGGTACGGACGCACACTGTGGCGGATCATTGAACAGAAGCTGGTAGTCGAATAGACATTTAGCAAATTACATCAACTGTCTGCGGTTATAACTAACCGTATTCCCCTCGACCGACCAAACTCTACGAGTGGAAGAATGGTTTCCCCACCGCTGAAGTGCTTCCTCAGGACTTACGATATGCATGTCCCGTGGGGTAGGTTCACGGAGTGCCTTACTCTCTGGGGTGTTTTTTGCAGCGAGACCGGTGGATGTCATGTACCTGGTATCGGGGAACGAAGATGGAGAAGAAGTCAGGATTAGAAGGGTGCCATTTGCCATGTAGATGTCACGGAACAATGTCCATCCCGGAACATGTTCTACTATGGTGGTTTCTGGTAGCGATGACAGCCTCGAAAAATCCATGTTTTGGAATATGGTACTTTGCCCCTCCAATTCGCTACTCGATTCTGGTGGGATAGCAACAAGTAATTCACTGATTTCTTGTTCGTCCTGTGGGTATTCATGAACGGGATGTTCATCGTTGGCTTGTTTGTGAAACCCAACAGTTTTTACGATGGATTGCGAGGTCAGAGGTGCCAAGGATGTGAAAAAGTGCATTGAGAAGGCACCGATGAGGATGAGGACCGCATCGCGTCGCGAGAGTGCACGGACGAGTGAAGGCATGAGGGCACCCGAGCAAGATGCTCACAGACACGGCGAAACACACCGCGGCGCCTAAAGTCAACCTACATATCGCAGGCACGAATACTCCATCGTTTTATCTCCGAAAATAGTGGCCAATACATTTCAGATACGTCCCCGGAATCGCCGCACTCGAGGCACACGAGACAATTTCAAGTGCTTGTGCTCATGCCTTGAAGACCAAAATATGGAATGGAATGGTCGTTGGACAACATACTTGAAGCTCGAAAGGGTGGGCAGGCGGACGCGTCAAGTTCGTCGGCGCCCGCGGTCCATGTCCATTGTCGATGACCTGAATCAGTAACAGGACGAAAAGGAACTGACAACCGCGAGAACTGAGTTGGCAGGATTATTATGTAATCATATATCCATGGATGGTTTCGGCCAATTATGTTACCCATGAGTGTTTCTACACTATGCTCGCCCTAGTATGTCTGGCACTGACCGGCCTCGTCTATGCTGCTGTCATCAACGACGTTCGACCCGTAGTGGTATGGCATGGTCTTGGTGATACATATGCATCGCCCGGTATGGTCCAGTTTGAAAGCGAGGTGAAGAAGATGCACCCTGGGATCTTCGTCCACTCCGTCTACATCGACCAGGACGCAAAAGCAGATCAACGTGCCGGATTCGTGAGTAATGTGTTCACTAAAGACCTTGTTTACTGAGGGACCCCCCAGTATGGGAATGTCGATCAACAGCTTGCCATTGTCGCTGAGCAGTTTACCTCGATTCCAGAGCTTAGCAGAGGGTTTGATGCCATCGGTTTCTCTCAAGGCGGCCAGTTCCTGCGTGCATATGTGGAGCGAAATAACACACCACCTGTGCACAATCTCATTACTTTCGGAGCACAACACATGGGTATTTCTGGCCTGCCATTGTGCAGCCCCTTTGATTTGTTGTGTCAGGTCGCTCGCCGTGCCGCAAAGGCTGGGGTATATAGCAAATGGGCACAGGAGAATTTGATACAGGTTGACGACATAATGCTTCATCCTATTCCCATACGAAACTCAGTCGTGAATCCAACAGGCGCAATACTTCAGGGATCCAGTGCAATTGTCGCTGTATATGTCGTCAGGCAGTTTCCTCGCTGATATCAACAACGAGGTTCTGCTTCCGTCTGCCAGAAAGCAAGCCTATGTTGAAAATCTTGGTTCACTACAACACCTTATCCTCGTCCTCTTCGTGGAAGATGAGACCGTGGTCCCTAAGGAGAGTGCATGGTTTGGATCCGAAGCTGCGCCAGAGCAAAATGTGCACTACATGTCCGATCATTTTCCAGAACAGGAACACCTTGGACTACATGTTCAGGAGAAGACTATCGTGCCCATGAAGCTCCAGCCATTGTACACAGAGGATTGGATTGGTCTCCGGACCCTTGATGAACGAGGTGCCGTGGTTTTGGTTACTTGCCCGGGGAGACACATGCAGTTGACGGGATGCTGGGAGAATCTGGGGGAGAAATGGATCGGGGGCACCCTATGAGAGCCCTTCGTACGCTAGGTCTCGTTGTACAGTCATGCGTCACAGTTGTCACTTGTCACTTGTCACTTGTCACTGGTCACACGCCAGGTAAAGTTCTCTCACAGACGATCGTTCTCGTATCACCTTTCCAGTGTCTGGATAACATGTCGGGCGCAGCAGCGTCAGCGGGAGCCTCCCGATTCTCTACATTCATGAATCACCCAGCCGGTTCGTATTTCGAGATCTCTTGCTTCGTAGCGGTGTTGACTTCCAGCTCGGGACTCATTAAAACTATGTGGGCACCCCGCTTGCGCAAATAGGTCCCAAGACTGTGTTTTTCTGGGCCCCGGTGATGAAGTGGTGTTTGGTTGCTGCAGGTCTGAAAGACTTAAACCGGCCGGCGGACAAACTGAGCGTATCCCAAAACCTTGGTGTGTCTACGAATAACTTGTACTGCGATGTATGTGCTCATTGCATCTCGTTAGCTTTGGCGGCAACGGGAGTGATCTGGGTACGGTATTCATTTGTGATCATACCAGTCAACTACAGCCTCGCCGCAGTAAGTACGCTTGACACTTTCTGGTTCTCTGTGACCAATATTCCAAGGTCAACTTGTTCGTGGGCGCGACCGGTCTCGGCCAACTAGCCCGCATTGCTCAGTAAGGAATTTGTCTGACTTCACACGAAAGTATTTTCATCCTTTTAAAAGACATCGCTACATGCAGCCCCAAGCTGTAGAGGGAACAAAAGCTTAGAAGAAACCGGGATCGTACACTCGATACTTGTACAGGCTTGTTCCTAGATCGATGATACTCTTTCTTTCCTTCGAAAATCCTGGCCACCAAATATTGTCGTAATGCTAAGCAACACACGGGAGTTATCTATGTGACGACCGACCGCCCTTCTGTTCAGTAGTAGAACGACCGCCATCCCCACTCGGCGGATCACTTCGGGTGAATACACTTCTAGCTGCGTCCCACCATCCGCCTTCCATCAAGACACGATTCGCCGCCGCCACGATGTCGGACATGATTTTCTGAGCGTCGCTGTCCCGAGCTTGCGTCGGATTGTCCTCGCGGTACTGCCATCGATTCTCAAAAGATTCCCATGGTTTCATGCGACGCTTCGAGGTGCGAGGCGCTGTTTCTGGGGAACGCGCACCAGCACCCTCACGACCACCGCCGTTCAGTGCACTGAGAAGAACGGCGCCTAAGCTCGATACAAGATCTCTCCCTCCACCATTTGCATGGTGGTTCCCCATGTACCAGCCTGCACCTGCTGCAAGAACAGCGAATACCATTCCCCATTTGATAAACCAGAACGCGGTTCCGAAAATCCAGCTTGTTGTTCTGTACAAGCTAACCAGTGCGAAATACGCCGCTAGGAAGCTGATGAGGGGTGGAATGATGGTTTGTGCGTCCCACTCCCAAGGTTTGGATGCGAGGAGAGAAGTGGCGAGGGATATAAATGCGGTGAGGAGGGCCAGGGAGTGTGAGAGGAATGAAGTGATAAACGAGTAAAGCTCTGGCGGGAGATGTTGATCCAAATAGTCGAGAAGGGGATTCAGGACAGCTGGCAGTGGTATGTCTGACATGGCTGGTCAAGTTGGCAATGAAGGCCACGACAGCGGCCAACGTGACAGTCCAAATATCCCCGGTCAGTCACAGTAACAGGGTGATTGATATTTCGATATTTCCTTGTCACAGGTACAAAATGTCACACCGCGGGAGGGTTACCAAATTTCCACGGCGATCTGTTCGCGCGAGTCAGGTAGCCAATCGGAAGATTCTGGCATCCCGGCATGGCGTGGGGAATCGCGGCGCCGGCGCCTCGGCACAGGAATTTTTGAATTCCGGCACGCTTCAAACTCCGCGGAAGGGGACAAATACTAGCAAACTGGAAGGTCTATAAGTTGGAGCGGTAAGTTGGATTGCACTCCTTTCTCAAGAACCACACCTCTGTTAGTGTCCGTCCCTCTGCTCCGTAAAGTCCCCCTCCCCTTTTGTTATCAAACATGGCCATGAAACGCAAGCTTGACTTGGACTCTTCTGAGGATTTCCCCCAGGTTTGCCTACCTCCAGACCACTTGTCCCTCATATATTTACCATCTGTCAGACCGTCAAACAGCTGAAATTGGTTCCGTTCCCCGGCTACGAGCCCGACCATGACGTCGCTATGTCTGATTCTTCCTCTTCTGACTCGGAGCAATTTTTCCTTGAGAATCACCACACCCGTCTCGAATCCACCGCTAGCACATCAAGCATTTCATTTGGCTTATCTGAGGCGGTCGATTACAATTCTCGTGAGTGCTTGCGCTTCCCTCCAAGTCCGTACTTGATGGGCAATTTCACTGCGCTATTAGCTCTTTACCCCAGATACAGTGTGCATCAGCCTACTCTCGACCCTTCTGAGTCTCCCAAGGTCGTTGGTCTAATGCAACCCGTCAGCACTCTTTCGCACCACGGGTGAGTGAACTAAGCGGCTTCACTACTGTAGTGATTTGACAGCATCCTGGCTTGTTCATTCGTGCTTTGATTTCGTCAGTTCTCAGTGCTCTCAAATTCCCAAGCTTCGTGTCGCATGTTCCCCCGGCGCCGACGGTTCAAGAACGATGTGGAGCTTCTGTGAACAATGTGGTGCGATATCCATGGTCGATACCGACTAAATTACGAGAAGCTCCGCTCACCCGGCTTTCGCCACCTTTCTTATCTTTCTTTATTTTGCTGATCGTATCACTCATGTTTTCCTCTTGGACGTTCTGCACCCGAAAACTCGAAAGCGCCTGTCGATGCAACTCTCCGACTTCCTCCCTTACCATACCTTACTCCAATCTCTCCCTCTGTCTCCCATCAGCATCCCGGCACTTTTCGACTCGATGCGCCATACAATCCTCGCGAATGTCAATTCCACCTCTGCTTCCTATCTATTACTACTGCGCTGCTACACCAGGTCTTCCGCCTCCGACATGCTGTCCTGTACATAGTTGCTTTGATGTAAAATGTGCCATGCTTGAGCAATCGTGCTTTCTTATTCCCAGTTCGAGTGAAGTCCCTAAGTGACGGCCAGTGCAAATGTGCAAACGTTGGATATATCACAGCCACATGCAGACGAACATCCGCCTCAAACCCCCTCATGACCCAGACGACACTGCTTCAATACGAAGCACCTTGTAAGTTAACCTACGTTTGTGTGTTGACAGCAGTCTGACACCAGCGAGGGCCCGTCCATGCCATTGACTGGTGCAAGTCCACAGCGCCGGGCCATCAGTCTCGTCCTCGCTCCGCATTTCGTCTCGGCATCGCCTCCTTCACAGAGGATTATCGCAATCGGATTGCAATCGTTGGGCTTCAGGACGAGCGAGTTCTTGTGGAGGACGACTACACCGACTACCCTGACTTTGTTACCCTCGTCGAGGCAAACCACGGATACCCCGCTACGAACTTGCAATGGCAACCCGCCAGCGCAGGAGGTTTCCCTTGGTCAGGAAAGGCGCCATCTGCCGAGTTACTCGCCACCACCGGCGATGCATTGAGAGTTTGGGAATACTTTGGAGACGCACCGCCCGCGTCATCCGCATACGTAGGGAGACAACCCAGTGGCGGTGGGCATCGTTTGACTCTGAAAACCGCCTTATCTGGGGTAGGCCTGCGCTTTCCGAATTCAAAATTTGTACTGATTCTTCTGTAGCAATCAAAGGTACAAAGCCAGAATACGGGTGCGCCCCTGACAAGTTTCTCCTGGAACGAAAAGGCACCTAGTCTCGTCGTGACATCGTCTATTGATACAACATGTACTGTTTGGAATATCGACACCGCAACGGCCATCACGCAGCTTATCGCACACGACCGGGAAGTCTATGACGTTGCCTGGCTTCCGGGATCCACGGATATATTCGTCTCCGTTGGTGCTGACGGGAGTCTTCGTGCTTTCGATTTGCGGAGCCTAGAGCATTCTACCATCCTTTATGAGACACCTACGCCGAAAGGTGCTTCCTCTTCGACATCATCCACTCGCCTCCCAACATCCCCATTACTGCGCATCGCATTTAATCCTGCTGACTCGAACTACATGTCTACTTTCCACATGGACGGGGCGGACGTGCAGATCTTGGACATGCGAAGTCCAGGGCAGCCGGTTTTTGAGCTGAGAGGCCACCGCGGCCAAGTAAATTCGATGGGATGGAGTACCACGGATCGGCCCCTACTTGCCACCGCAAGTAAATGCATCTTAATATCGAATGTTGAAACAATCCAACTAACACATTACAGGCGATGATTGTCAGGTGTTGCTATGGGATCTTGCAGGTTACACGCAGACAGCAACTTCACCTCGTACGGCAAATTCACGGCTGAACTCTCCTCGACCAGATGTCAAGAAGAAAATTGTCACTGACCCAGTCATGGCGTATTCTGCGAGTAGTGAGGTGACGAACCTTGTGTGGTCGCCGCAAATTCCTGGTATGACGATGAACACTGGTCACTCGACGGCTCCCGGTGAATGGCTTGCAATTGCCAGTGGCAAGTCGATCAAAGCATTGAAGGTGTGATACAAAGAACAGGGCCCGATAAATTGTTCGACCCCAAGTTTGTGATATTTACATCGACTACATAGCTACCGGTCGTGCATGTACAGTACTGTTGTAGGGGCTACATTCACTGGCTTGGCTGTTGATATCGGGTAGCTTTTCTTGTTCCAAACTTCCTTTCCTAGCATCAGATCAGACATGTGCATTGTACATCATGCCATTACCCCATATCGCAACCCCGTGATACAGCAATCCGATAACAGCATCATAGTATACCCGGCGCGTTCTTGCTGTCGATTCGGGGGGTACAAGGAAGAATAGGCGATAAGGCTTGGGAACGAGTAACCCAGGGCCCAAGTGGTCGAGTCCTGGCCATAAGTACTCAATGGAGTGACAGTGGAAATTGTCTACAAGACGAACTCGGTGGATTGATAGTGAGTTCTAGTTTGTGGTTATCGTTGAACCATGTTTGATTCCACGCGGTCACGGGGACTCCGACACGCGGTACTAGGATGATGAGGGCCGAGGCGCACCCGAGCTCAAATACAACGCCGGGGTCATGCGGTCCTACCACGGCTTTACCTCTGGCTTCTCCCCTCTCTATTTCGCCGAGCAGAACGATGACCGACACTCATCCAGCTGCGGATGATGGCCACCAGGTGGTTCAGAGGAAACTCTCGACATCAAGCTCATCAAATGTCAAAGAAAAGGTAGACGTCGAGCACGCTGGTGCAATCAGTGAAAATAATAAGGAAGAGGGAGCCCAGGAAAGAGGGTTCGACAGGAAACTGCGGGTCGTCTTTCTTATTGGCCTAGCTGCGTTCATCCTTGGTTGGTGGATTTCCTCCACGGTATTGAAAGCGACACGCGATAGATGGCAAGTATGCCGTTCCCGGGTGCTCTGTGCGTGCTCAAAAGTCCTGTAGGGTTGCACAGACATTCTTCGCTTGGTTCTTTTTAACGTAAGTGCAAGACTTTATCCCACGTACGGCCGCCTACCGACCTTCACTTCCAGCATCATCGCGTTTCGGTTTATCCCAAACTCAGTGGTCACGCGTCCAGTAGCCGCTGTGTGGGTCCCTTTTGTCCAGGAGCCTTGGTACCGTCTACCCCGCTATTTGAGATTGACCATCGGTTGGCTGTGCCTCCTCGCCATTGTTTTCGGATCTGCTTTTGGTTTCCCGCTCGCTGCGGTGCGCATAATTATCCAATGAATCTTATCAATATTGATCTACGACACAGGGTGATGACTATGGCCATAGAGCGATCTCCGTGCTGGGCTTGTTCATCTTCCAGTGCGGTTTCTACCTCTCCTCCACCAACCGCTCTGCCATATGCTGGTGCGCGCTGTGATTTTAACTTGTCCAGCCATCTGAAAGCGTAAAGGCCCACTGTCATTGTCGGGCTGTTCATTCAACAGGCTATTGCCCTTTTTGTGCTCAAGACGAATGCTGGCTACTCACTGTTCCACTACATCGCGAATCTGGCGTACGACTACCTAACGCAAGCTTACGTCGGTGCACAATTCTTCTTCGATGCCGAAACCATCGCCAAAAACTGGTTCTTTGTCAATACTGTTAGTTGATAATGTTCGTATGCCTCTCTGCATTGCTAATGGATTACAGCTTGCAGCCATTATATTCTTCATTGCAACTGTGCAAATGCTTTATCATGTGGGTCCCTTTGGTTCTGTATCGATCCTGGTGTTTATTAATGTGTACAGCTCGGAGTAATGCAATGGATTATCAAAGGATTGTAAGTACGATCTTCTGTGCCACCAGATCTGGTCACCTAGTCAAACAAGCGCGTGGTTCTTCTTCAAACTGATGAATATCTCTGGTGCCGAGGCTGTCGTCGCCTCTGCCTCGCCATGGGTTGGCCAAGGAGAGTCAGCTTGCTTGGTCAGGCCATATATAAACGTTATGACACCATCAGAAATCCACCTTATGATGGCATCCGGTGAGTGTCAGTAGCTCGCCGTGGAGGTCGTCATTGACAAAGGCTACTTAGGGTTTTCGACAATCTCCGGTGCAGTCCTCAGTGCATATGTTTCACTTGGCGTTCCTCCCCAGAATCTTGTGACATCTTCTGTCATGAGCATCCCTGCCTCCATAGCTATCAGCAAAATGCGTATCCCGGAAGTGGATGTACCTGTAACCCGCGAACGTGTTGTCATCGATCGTGGGGAACAGAAACCCGAGGATACTCCTGTGAACGCACTCCACGCGTTTTCTAAGGGTGGTCTGTTCGGACTGAGTGTCGCCGGGCAAATTTTGTGAGATTTCTCCTTCAAAAGAGCACTCCACGTACTGATGAGGTGCTATACAGGACAAATGTGCTTATCGTTCTGTCCCTTGTCGCAACTATCAATGGCGTATTGACTTGGGTTGGCCACGGATTCGGAATTCACCAACTTACTCTGCAACTTATTTTGGGATATATCGGATACCCTGTCGTGTTCTTCCTCGGTCCGTCGGGTTCAGATTCATCTGTGGCTAACCTTTTCATGAATTTCCGAATCAGGTGTACCATCTGCCGAGATCCTGCGTGTATCTCAGCTTCTTGCCACGAAATTGATTGAAAACGAGTTCGCAGCTTATCTCGGTGCGTACCTAATTGGTCAATTCGGGGGGTCATATACTTGACAAACTCGGTCCAGAACTTCAAGCTATCCAGGCTAGCTCCAATCCTCTCTCCCTGCGCGCATACACGATTGCTTCGTACTCGCTTTGTGGTTTTGCAAACCTGGGTTCACTGGGTATCCAGATTGGTGTGCTCAGCGCCCTCGCACCGCCCCAGGCAAACACCATTGTGACGCTCGCTGGGTCAGCTATGATTTGCGGATATATTTCGTGAGTTTATTTGCTTTTCTAAATACGGTCCTGCCTCACATTCGCACCCTCCAGGACTCTGCAAACTGCAGGCATCGCGTATGTGTCACTATCTCGGATGGCTGCCACAATACTGATTGATCTCCACAGGGGAATGCTGATCTAATATACCAATGAATTGTTATTTCATACAACGGTCCTACGAAAACCCGACCGTGTTTGATTCTCCATTGGTTGAACTTTGTGTTTCCAACATGTAGATGCAATAAGAAGGCATTCAAATGCATGCCACTTTGCTGCGACAACCTATTTGATCAACCCACCCGAAAGCTCTCTTCTGCCTCGAAGCGGAGGGCGTGCGTCCGATCTTGCTCCGCGCCTGTCCCTATGGAGCAAGTTTCTTGCAGGTCTCAGCCGTATTCCGAAGTCGTTCAGAAGCCAGATTTAAGCAATTTCGGGAGGTAATGGTCTACAGATGATCTGTGGCTTATCTCGAATGGCGACCACAGTAATTATATATCCAGTGAGTCTGGGTACGGAACAATCCGTCCATGTCGAACTTGCCAGGAATAGACTCGCTGTCAGCCGCAATCTTGGGTCCCTTGGCTGACCGGAAGGACTAGTCACTGTCAGCCGCCAGCGTATTTATGACATTCCGAGCGTACTTTATATCGCCCATAAACGACCTAATCCAGTGCAACAATGGCGCCTACACCTTCACCCATCCTTGTCCATTCATCGAATCCCCGTTCTGGCAGACACCTGCATCGCTTCCGTCGCCAGACGCTGCCTTTCTCTCATACTCCACCAGGGGAATTCTCAGCTTCGCGCACTGAACAATCAAAGCTACGCATTCGGGATGCCGCGTTACAGCCATCAGAGGTTCTCGATGGCCCACCGCCACCTCCAATTGCTCCTACGCCATCCGAGTCAGTTGTGCTCGCCCCCGAACCATCAGCGATCCCAGTCATGGGGAATCAACCTCAAGGGCCAAATCCACCTGGAGATATACCGGGAAATATAGTAGCGGCGGTCGTCGTCGTCGTCCTCATCTTGGGTGGGCTCATCGGCCTGGTCGTTGGAGGGGAAATGCTGCGAAAGCGAGCAAAGACCACAGGAGAAAGAGTTTCCCGTCCGCCCTCGAGGTGTTTTGGACGCCGAAAATTCGGGCCCACCAAGAACGCGACCGGGTCGCCACAGCAGCGTATCAAAACGAGCCGTGAAAAGTTTCCATACAACGCGAAAACGTTGAGCCCGCTCACTCGACCACCACCTGTTCTCCATAGGGAGCGTCAACGAAGGCTTTCTGATGTTTGGCCGATCCGCAGCTTGACCCGGGCTCTGTGTAATCGCCGATCACGCCCAGAGCGGGTTGAACGTCGTGTCGAACATTCTCCACCGGTAGCAAGCCCACAGACGACCTGGTCCGACTTCTCCCCAGTGTCGCTCTACGTGGCACCGCCTCGCACTGTCTTGTCTCGCATACCAGAAGAACTTGAGGAGTGTCAAAGCCAAACGGACATTGCGGTCATTCTGGGCGTCACACTCCAACGGTCGCCCGAGCCTGACTCTGTGGTATCAACCCCTCAGACGAAACAACCCAAGTCGTCGCATAGCATGCACCCGGGGGGTTTTGATGGACCGGAACCACCGGTGACAACAGAGCGACGTGGTTCGCAGGATTGGCAGGCCATACGCAAGGCAGGGACGAGGGACGAGGACACCAAGTCATTGGGAAGCTCGGCTCCGGATATGACTTTAGACGGGGGCGAATCAAGTAGGTCATCAATGGCATCGCTGGAGAGCCTTGAAAGCGGGAATGATAGGGAGAGTCTCAGGGAAGAGGTATTTGAACTGAGACGGGCACAGACGACGAGCATGCAGATGAACAAAGGAGTGTTGCTTTCTCTCAGCTTGAAGACCCTGGATGACAGCGAAAACCTCGGGCCAACGGATGGGGAACTCGAGTGTGGTCCTTCACGATCACCTTCCGCACCGGACGCAGAAGGCGGCAAGGACTATGTTGAGCGGGAAATGAGTCTGGCGATGCTTGGTGGAAGCTTCAGTGCGGTTAGCCTGGACGAGTTTCCTTCACCACCTTCGATACTTCCTATGATTCCGAGTATTGTCTCCGGTTTCTAGTGTGAATGATATAATGGGATTCTGTTTCGTGGCGATGGCTAAGACGCAACGGTGGTATGTACTTGGGAATCGCCGGCTGACTCGGTATTTGTCGAGTCTCGCCAATGCACAAAGTCTGGTCTCCAGTGGGTCGTGTCTTCCACGTTTGAATTGTGCGTTCAGTGTCCCAATGTTGCTTCCAGTCCGGTCAAAGCAAATCGGCCTCCAAATCGAATGACAGGAATATGTCAGGACATCAACAGGCAGCTGCGGAGGAAGCTCACGAAGGAGCAGGCAAGGACTCGCCCATTTAGGGCGAGAGTGGGGTGTCGACAATCTATAGGGCGTCAATCTACGAAACTCGTTCAATTTAGGTTTTGTTTGGATGTTTCACCTGGTGACCCGATACCTTGAACCTTGAAGCTTCAAGTTTCAAGTTTCGAGTTTCAAACTTCAACCCCAATTTACAGTTCCTGACAGCGGAAAACGGGCTCAAACAATAGGATGAGTCACTGTCAACAGTATTCACAAATGTTTGGAATGTTCGACTTTCTACTCAGCCCCAATTCCCATCCTGATGTCAATGATTTTGCTAACAACACTTGGCCCTAGTCTCATATGTGCCACGTTAGCCCTTGCTTTCGGTTTTGCTGTATATCATGTCTCCACAGCCCCTCAACGCATCTCGCTCCAGAAACTGGCCGGACCACCTGTACGAACCCTCTTCGGAAACCACCTGGCCTCCCTACTCGAGTGTGTACTTGCATTCCAGTATCTTTCACCCCGCACTCACCATCGTTCCGTAGTCCGTCTAGGTCCCCCAAGACCCATGCCCAGTATGTTAAGACATATGGTAGGAGCATACGTATAAGGGGAGTTGGTCCGGTAGGTCTGTTCGAGGCTGCCTTTCGAATTCAACTCATTGCACTACATCACAGTGGGAGGACCGTTTCCTTCCCCTTGATCCAGTTTCCATGTCCCATGTGCTCAAGAATAGTACCATCTACGAGAAACCCTGGCAATCACGCAGATTGATCGCGGGTCTCATTGGCTGCGGTATGCTTGCTGCAGAAGGCCGCGTTCACAAGCGTCAACGGCGGGTTGCCACGCCCGCGTTTTCCATTCAAAACTTGAGAGCACTCGTGCCTCTCGTGTTTCGCAAGGGGTATGAGCTCCGAGATAAATGGTCCGAGCTTCTGGACAAGCCTCCTACCAGAGAGGAGGGCATTGAAATTGATGTGTCTCATTGGATCAGTCGGGCTACATTTGACGTGATCGGCCTGGCGGGTGAGATCTTCTTCAGTTGGCGTACACAACAAAGTAACAGGTTAGCAGGATTTGATTATCACTTCAATGCCATCCAAAATGAATCGGACGAGCTCTTTTCTGCTTACAAGGAGATGTTCGCAATTGCTCAGGGCAATGTAATCCGAACGATGCTTGGGTTATATTTCCCCATTCTCGACGTACTCTTCGTGAGTAGGCACAGCGCAGTTTCAGAGTGTTTCGTGACATACCTTTCTCACAGCCGGACGAACGGGTCAAGATAGTCAAACGTTGCCATGCTGTCATTAACCGAGTTGCTGGAAAGCTCATTCAGTCGAAGAAAGCCAGAATTATGGAATGTGAAGAAAGCGGCGTGGGGTACATTGAGAAGGACCTGCTTAGCCTCTTACGTGGGTGACTGGTGAGCTCCTCACTGAGAAGCTCAGTCTGACAAAACTCCCTAGTGAAATCAAACTTGGCAACAGACTTGCGCCCTGATCAGCGGATTTCAGATGAAGACATCCTTCACAACATCAACACATTCATGTTTGCGGGCTCTGATACCACTTCCCTTGCTATCACGTGGACTTTGGTCCTGCTGGCGAGACATCCTGAAATTCAGACTCGCCTTCGTGCCGAGCTGCTCCATATTGTGCCATCTACACCACTCTCTCGCTTGTCAACTGAGGAAATCGAATCCTTGCACACTGTAATATCCAACCATCACGTACTGAATAACGTAGCTCGCGAGTCATTGCGGCTTATACCACCAGTACATTCCTCTTTGCGCGTTGCCACCCAAGATGACGAACTACCAACATCATACCCTGTACATCTCCGCGACGGAAGCATATCGGATCAGAGGTCCATCTATATACGGAAGGGGGATTTCGTACATGTTCCTATAGAGGCTTTCAACCTGGACAAAGAGATTTGGGGCGAGAATGCATGGGAATTTGAGTGAGTATTTGGTCAAGAGCGTTGAAAACACGCTCACGACCGACTTTGGTTGTCAGCCCTGAACGCTGGGATCATCTACCTGAGGCTGTCGAGACGCTGCAAGGGCTCTATTCCAACCTGCTCACTTTCTCCGCTGGTCCTAGGGTGTGTTTCTCATTTCCACTGACGTCCACTTGATAGTGCATGGTTGACCCACGACCTTTTTAGTCCTGCATCGGCATGCGCTTTTCGATGGTTGAGATGAAGACATTCCTGTACATTCTTCTGACCAACTTCACTTTTGCCGAGACGAAGAAAATTTGTAAAGCCAACGTGTAAGCAGCCACGTGTTCTTTCAATGTCCCCACGGAACTGCTCATCCGAGGTCTTCTTAGTGTACTCACGCGTCCCTACATCTCTGGTCAATTCAATAAAGGCAGCCAGTGCCCGCTCTTGGTGAAAAGAGTCGGAAGTTAAGCTTATCCGTTTTCACTTCACAATCGATTTATTAAACTTTGCGTTCTGTTACATTTGGATACCTTGTTCGCTTTACATTACTTATGGTTGCTGCGGCATCGTGGTGTTGGACGAGGTGACCATTTACATACAATCTTCATTAGCTGACACACATAAGTATGTCACTTGCAATTTAGCAATCGTCGAACAGAGGAGACGTGCGATCGAATGGCCGAGTAATCTGTCAAATGAACCGAACGTTATAACATATCAAGATTACACTGGTAGACACAAAAGGACAGGTAGAAGAGTACAGCGTAGAGCATAACGAGGTCGTAAACTTGACTACAGGATTAGTTTGTTACTAGGGATACATCTGAGAGTATTAAGGCAAATTATTCCGGAATTATACGCACGAGCCAACAAGGAAAGATAGTATTAGACACGGGCCATCTGAACAGTGGTCGTTTCTTGCCCAGTAACCGAAGGCTTTGCGGATCCCGTCAAATTCTTCCCCCATGCAATTACCCCCCGGCTCACTCTCCTGGCGACACGGACCAGACTCTTCATTTTCTCCTTGCTCGTCACCTGACGAAAAGAAACTTGCCGTTTCTGCGAAGCTCTCTCCGTGAGAGGAATGTCCATGTCCATGAATGAACCGGGGGTGTGATTCTCCTCGCGATTCTCGTCGTCCAAGGGGACTGGTGGGCAGGCTCGTGGTACGACGTACTGGTGAAGCAGTATCGATCTTGATACAGGTGGAGGAGGAACCGAGAGGTGACAATCCACTGCAGGACGTGACGGGTTGCGACGCATAATCTCGTGGGTCGATTGCTGTTTTTTCAAGCGCTGTGGAGGGGGGAGAGACGGACGTTTGTCCTTCCGTTGTGCGACATGATGGGGGGACCGTCCTTCGGACTGCGACTTGCGATGATTTCCGGGTGCGTGTGCCTCTAATTTCCGCAAACTGTATTCCAGTCTATCTAATGAGGAACACCGGTTGGCCGGAGGATTCGGAGTCGGTTTCGGGGGTGGTTCACGAGGATGAATGAATGTTTCGTCCAGATCGACTGCGTTCCGGTGATACGCGTTACTGGGCGATGGCTCGAAGTGAAATACTTGTCCCTGGCGTCGATGTGGGGATAAAGATGGACGGACAGCGTCAGCCCTCTTGAGGCGAGAGATTGGGGTTACGGGGTCTCTTGATCTGACTGGCGGGGGCCTCTCGCTGTGCAGGCTTGCACTGAGATTATCGGCGTGTGGGTTGATGCTTGGGGAGATGGGAATACTTGATGGATGAACTTGGACGTTCGTATTTGTGGGGCCGGGAGGGCTAGCGTTCCTGTGTTTGCGGGGAGCAAGAGATTTGGTGGGTGTAAGGCTGAGGGGTAGAATGTCGGGTACTTGTTTTGATCCATCGGGAACAAGGGGACAACAGTCATCGGGCGAAAGGTGGTCGTCGTCCGCAGCCAGCCCGACAAGAAGGCTGACCTCGTGGATGAGAAGGCTATAGCGTGAGGGATCTGGAGGTATATTATGGTCCACAAGGGCGGAAGGAGTGGCTTCCCAAGAGAAAGCGTCACTGACACTATCTTGTGGCACTGGCGGGACGCGAGGCACGTTATGAGGCCGTTGAAGGGGTGGGGAGCTTTCGAACCGGTCGTACATGTTTTCCCAGTAGCCCTTATTGCTCAGAAACACTTGTATCTTGCCCATATCGTCCTCGGACAGTAAAGATGGGTCCGTTTTCGAAGAAGGATCCGAGGGCTGTGGTAATAGAGGGGTGATAGAGGGTTTGTGGGGCGATCCTCCCGCCATTTCGTCAAATTGGACGTCAAGCTCGTCCGGAGTGACAATGGCGAGCGCGGGAGAAAAGCAGGATTCTGGAGTAAGCGGAGAGAGATGATCTTGGGTGGCCGAGCTTGGCGACCGCGAATCGGTACAACTGAAAATACGGTGGTTGGATCATTAGCTGACAGGACGGGGAGACTCACCTCCACGCGGATGAGGGCGAGGACGGGAAATCATCGAGGGGGGGCGGGCGGGGAGATGGTCGCATGGGGGAGGGTGTGAAGCAGGACGAGGATGGACAAGAGGGACACTAAATAGTCGTTTTGGCATTCTGAGCGCGCATATATCCTGCTCTCGGAGAACATCACACTCCCCGCCGCTCATCATTGTTTGCAAATGCTCGACGGAAAAAAAAAAACAGTCTACGACGTTGTCGAGCGGAAATTTGTCAGAGGAAATGTATTGTAGTCTTGTCCCACAATGACAGTTGGAAATTTCGAATGAATTCACAATGCATAACAATCGATGGGTTGGAAGTACCACAATAACAACAAAAGTCGTCCTCACATAACTAATATGCCTTCTTGCCTGCGGTGAGCTGCAAGTGGGCGCTGTGCTCATCATAAGGCACCTTCGTGACGGGTATCTCTCGCCACAAGTCGGGCGTGAGGAACGAGTATGTTTTAGTAATCTGCGAGGAGCGTAAGCAGTGTGATAAAGAAACACAAGGTAAACCATACAGCAGCGAACGTAGCCTTCAAAAAGTTACCCATCGTAGCCGTCGATCCTTTGGACTGCGTGTAGCAATCCTCCACACCAGCCAACTGCAGCAGTCGCTTGGAGGCCGGCGCAGCGACGATTCCAGTGCCTCGCGGTGCAGGAATCAATCTGCACATGACGGACCCAACCTTGCCGCTGACCTTGGACGGTACCGTGTGTGGTTCGCCAAGCTTAGCACCCCAGTAACCTCTCCGCACCGGGATCACAGACAGCTTGGCCAGGATGATAGCGCCGCGGATAGCAGTGGCGACTTCTTTGGCGCATTTAACACCCAGTCCGACATGTCCGTCGAAATCACCGATAGCGACAAAGGCTTTGAATCTTGTACGCTGACCGGCGCGAGTCTGCTTTTGAACAGGCATGATTTTCATGACTTCGTCCTTGAGCTTTGGCAGGAAGAAGTCGACGATCTGGTATTCTTTCACAGGTAGGGAGAAGAGGTAAATCTCCTCCAGAGACTTGATTTTCCCGTCCTTGACTAGGCGTCCGAGCTTGGTGACGGGGACCCTGCGCGTAGCCGGTTAAATCGCGTCCTCATGCAGGGGTCTCAATACGAACCAATCCTTTTCTTCGTCCTTGCGACCCCCACGACGTGGACCACGACGGCCCCGACCACGATCACCGCGGCCGCGTCCGAACCCACCTCGTCCTCGTGCTGCGTCAGCCATGTTTGTTTCCAAAAGATACTGTGTTCAGAGGATCAGTAAGGCGTGACATCTAACGTCGCAGAGAGACATCCAGCTGGGAGCAGCCAGGTCGCGTCCAGTCTTTGCAAGGATCGCAACATAGCGTGTGTTGTCCCTGCGGAGAAGATGTGTGGGGAGGTGATACTTACTGATTAAGTTGGAGGTGTCGAGTTCGCTGATTCGGACGGTGTCTCGTCGATATCGCAGTCTTCTGGCACGCGACTGGTGCCACAGCCTGCCCTGAACTCGCCACGATGACCCCAGACACCTCCACATTGGCCTGTCGCCCACCAGTCAACAGCCACGAGAGGAACGTCAGGAAACGGACCATTGCGCATTTGAGACCTCTTGCAAGTCTGAGCTTCGAGCAAACCAGGTCCTCTCTGTGATGTAGCTCGTGTGGTGGGCGATGTGGACAGGGTATCCGGGGGACAGCAGGAGATCCGGTGCTGCCGTCGCAAGTAAACCCTTGCACCAGCACCAGCACCAGCACCATCCAGCTGCTTTCTACTGCACTCGCAACAAGCAAGGTACTTTTCCTTCTCTCCCCAACGCTGCCAACAACATTCATCTTTCTGTATCTCTAGTACATTCTATCACCCGTCTCCGCAGCCACGTTGGAACAACATGTCGCAGCCTTCTATCTCCAATCGTACGCAACAACAATTTAGTCTTTGCCCCACGTTCGTACACTTCCATGCGGCATATCTTTTCCTTCGCATTTACCTTTACTTAGCAACGGCCGTCACGCCGTTGGAGATGGGGCATTCACTTCCGACAACACTCCGAGGGTACTTGCCGTCTGCTACATGCAGGGCACCAACGACATGTACTATTACTCTACTACGTTCTCTGGAGGACCCGGAGTATGTCCCTTTATTGTTGTCGCGGATCGCGGTTCTTGACTTATTCCCCCACAGTGGCGCTTTTGACATTCCTAACGCAAAATGCCCTCCTGATGGAGGGTCGTCAGACTGTGTGACAGGCGGTCTGGCGCCTATAATTTCCCAATCTCCCGATTCATCATTTTCGCCTTCCCCTCCCGAGAAAACGACGAGTCCGATTAGTAATCATTTCACCAGCACTCGAATCCCAACCACTGTACCACCAAGATCTATCCCTGCAAGATCCGAATCTCCCTATGGTCTCCCCACTCCACCATTGACCCCAGACGACAGCGACGCGAGCGGTGCTCATGGTATATTTACCAGGCATTCAAAGGATGCTCTGGATCTTCTCTTGAACATCTTTCCTCGTAACGGATTGAGCATTTTACCTTTTGCTAAAAGCGTCGTTGTCTCTGTGCCAAACATGGGGGCTGCTTTCGACGGAGTCGTCCTAGAATTGCCCGGAAAGCCGAAGACCCTCTATGTCGATGGTAAAAATGCCCCAGCCGTCAGCCTTCGCGAAAGGTAAAATTTCATATCGTTGAACTCGTGTGTCAGACTGACATTGAAATCATGCAGTATCGTCGCCCTCCTGGAGCTCGCCGATGAACATCTGCAATGTTCCGCACTTGTGATCGTTCTCGACAAGTCGTTCGATGGGCTCAACGACCTTTTGCATTCACTCATGTACGTCGGTGGAAGTGTTGTCACTAAACCACCCTTCCAGGTTAACCCAGCGTATATTCTTGTGGGGTTGGAGATCTAAGTTGGAGAACTGGTGCCACGGTCAAGGGAATGTGTTTGTCGAACGTCCGTGTTGTCGGGTTGAATCGCGTCGTAATTTCTATGCAAATAATCTTGTGTACATCCACCAATGGCACTGCCTTCGTTTTCTCCCCTACGGCAGTTCGCACGCACCAGTTAATTGACTCGAGACTATTAGGGCAAGTGGTTCTTGACGCTGTTGACGCCGTTGAACACTCCCAACTTTGGTGATGGCTGGTTTGATGGATATCCTCCTTGCCTTGGTCAAGGTCTTGTGTGGTGGTTCGACGACTCAAGAACAGCCGCCTCCCGAATACCAGAAACCCCATGCAGAACGGCCACCCGAACATCACCGCCAAGTGAGTGTTGTCCCGTATATGACGCCCTTGGGTGGCCTGCTGTTCCTCGAATGCGTCATAAACGAGATAGCACCCTTGACACATCTATACGCAGGAGCATGAACTGAAGCCAATATCTCAGCCTCGTCCAGACCGTAGACCACATCAGGTACGTCCGCTCTGAGCTTTTTCTCACTTCCTAGAGCGTGATTTGCCTCTCTCTCAAGGACCAGAACCAGATCAACCAGCATGATGAACATTATATGGCCTTCCGTGCCAAAGCGAACGAACACGGTGACTTGATGGCGCAGTGTTTTCAAGAAAGTCATGAAGCCTATGGTCGGGGTGATGGCGCTCGCGCCAAGGAACTTTCAGAAAACGGGAAACGACACGAACGTACAATGGAGAGCCTCAATGCCAAAGCCAGTGCTTGGATATTCAGACGTGAGTGTGATCCCTTTGTCCGCGGAGAGTCATGCTAGACCTTGCAACGTGGGGTAGAGAATAACCTGGTATGGCACCGCGGACCGTTCTTTCTTTCTTTCTCCACTCAAGTGACCCTCGACAGGATAGTGAACCTGGGGAAATCGATCTCCATGGCCTGTATGTCAAAGAGGCGGTTTCGTACGCCGATAAGAGCATTCGAGAAGCTCGACAAAGAGGCGACGCTGAGATTCGGTTCATTGTTGGCACGTTGCATCTCTCACCATAAGACTTGCGCACACCGCTCAATGATCATTTTAGGCAAGGGCCTGCATTCTGATGGCCATGTCGCAAAGATCAAGCCTGCTATCGAGGATTTCATGAAGAAGTAGGCAATGAACCATCTACTCAACGACTTCCCATGTCATTCACCATGTTTTTTATAGGCACAACATACCCACCGAAGTTGACCCGCATAACGCTGGTGTACTCGTCGCTCGGTTGTTTTAAATCCAACCGCAGGGACCTTGGCGCCTAAGGCAAAAGCTTCCGTTGACCGCGGTCCGTGGATATCACGGCCTTCTGCCAAGCACCTGACCGAGACTCTTTGATATCACTTTGTCATGCATTGACCGAGACATAACGAATGCCTAAAAGTATACCCGTCCCGCACTCCCCACAGCTGGGTAAATTTCACAAGACCGTGTTTTCGATCTTTGTCCCTGACACCGGGCCAAGTTAACGTTTGGTTATGAGTCACTGCTGCTAACGACCGTTCTGTACAATATCTGAGATGTATTTGACTGAAAATGCATGCAGCGACGAGATGCATCCATGTCTGAGAAGCTGGCAACTCACGTTGTGTGCATTAATATATGGCTTGGTAAGAACAGGTGTGATCAAACTCTATACTTAAGTTACAACACCCACGGATCGGCTCGGGCTAACTCGCATGACGACTACGCTACTCCCGGCAGACCTCGTCTCAGACCACTAAATGTCGTGCTCTAATATTCTCAAACAATCGACTCGTCGAACCCAACATATTCTGCGTTGCGTTGTCGCGCACCGGTCTTGTGGCAGGCATGCGTCCACGACAAGCTCAAACCCATATCCATACCCTACCCATCCGCATCCGCAACCCCACCAAGTTTTCCACCTGCCTAGATCCGCCACACAACAGCAGATAAAAGAGCGATGTCCGCGGTGACGCTTTACATGTCGCATGTCGAACCGGTGTTTACTTGAGACGCATTTTCTTTTCTTTTCTGGTGATTTAGACTATGACCTCGTTCGTATCTACCACCCGGATTCGCCCGTCGCTCGGAACTACCCTACGGAGATAGCCCAGGCTCGGTTTCAGTCAATATCCAAGGCGTACGATCTGATGCAGGGAAAGAGTGCCATTACTGGGGAGGTATTGACGCGTCGCGAACGCCATGTAGATCCACTACGGTTTAGACCCAGGGGGGCGACGAAACGTCCCCATTTTGACGAGACCACGGGCGATGAGCGCTGGAAGGGAAGGGTTTTGTTCGGGGCAACGGTACTCGTAAGTCTCGTTTTTTTATAATCACGACAACCTATCGATGACGCCCCATAGGCCATCGTTGCGTTTGTCGCGCAAACCACCGTGGTTCGTCATAAAGCCATCGTTCAGGCCACGAATGATACTCGGACGACTTCGTCTGGGCCAAGGTATTCTTTGGCTGATGAAGCGTTGGCCGAACCAACCGAATCCGTACACTCCCGGTGATCATAAATCTTGGAGACGATACGACTACAACATTTCATATGTAAAGTAGGGCTATAATGGTATGTCGGTTGAAGTGGCACAGCGTAGCAACATCTGTCGTAAACATTCGTAACAATCTATAGCAGGAAGAATGCTGGGGGTATCTTACGGGTCAATAACGTCCGGGAAAAGACAGAACTTGGCCATGTGAACTCCTGGTGTCTCTGTCTCGCGATAAATAACCAGGTTCAAAGGCCGCGCTGTCAGAACTCGGTCCATATGCATAGGCCGGATCATAATCCCAATCACTTGCCCAACCAGGTCTATGAAATAATGTAAGTAACACACAAGAATACATACCGGCACACATACCTCGTTTGGTTACTCACGATATTTTGGTGTGTCAGCACAGAAGAAACAGACCCACCATAAGACGCGCGGCTGGTTATGGCATACTGTCGACGGATAGAGGGGTCGTGTTGTGTTGTGGGTGTTTCATCCATGGCCCTTTCATCAAATAGGGAAGCTGGTCGAGAATGAATGCTGGACGTTGATGACCTTCGGTCACCGAGTTCCGTCTGCATGGAAAGTCTATCGTAACCGCGTTGTGATCGAAACGTGGTGGTTTGGGTTGGCCTGGATTGGTCGCGTTGACACGAAGTGGACGAAGATGGGAATGGCAGAGTACTGGGCACAGGATGTCGGGTAATATGAGCGTAGTCAAAGAAGTGAGGGCTGCGCTCGGACGGCTCAACCCGGGCATCGCAGGTGTACGTATTGATGGGTGATGGAGCAATGCGATATTCGGGCGGTGGGTTTCGGTAGTCCCCAAGTATTGTATAGTCTGGCGGAGCAGCGTCGTAGTAGGCACGATCATCAAACCTGGGAGGGTAATGGCGTGAAAGGGGGTCATTCTTGGGGATGCTTGGTTCAGAACCGCCGAGACTATGAGGGAACGAAGAACTGAGATCCTTTCTATTTACCCTGTATTTAGTGGATTTCGCGAAAATAAGGGCGATTAACGCTGACAAGTACATTTCCGCATTCCTCCAGCGAGGTTTGGCTCCTTCCAATGCTTCGATGAAAACTGAAACCTCTTCGAGCAGTTCAGCCATGGTTAGAGATAGAGGGGACTTGATGTCTTCAAACGCATCGCATCTCATTTGTTTGCGTTCTTGCCATTTCAGATCCCAAAAGTTCATGAGCAAAATCGCGGCACAGACATGTGAACCCAAGATGAGGGTAGGGGTGTTTGAGTAGCCGCGGCTCATTTGAGCCTTTAAGATGCGGGAAACGCATTTGCCAGCGTTGACACAAATTGCAATACAGGGGATTGGCATATTGGCATGTGGGATAATGTTCGTAGGAGATTGAAGAGACGGTGGGCCAAACGGTCGATAAATGATTATCTGGATCAGATAGTAGGTGATGTATAGCGTTGCTGACAGACTTGAAAGCAGTGGGTCTTCGATGTGAGGGGACCAGTGTACTGACAGAAAGTTGACCTCGAGATGCAGAACTTGTAAAGAAATTATGCTCACAGTGTTTTGGGACCGAATCTACCCATTCGGTCATCGCATGATTCAGCTGTGTTAAAACCTCCTGCCACCGCGGACGCGCGGCGCTGAAAAGTAACTTTGATCTATCAAGGGCATACTTGCCAGAGATGTCGGTCAACATTCCATTACGGAATGGGAAAACGCACAATCGTTCTCAGGGCATATGCCGCAATCTTTGTCAACTTGAGATGTGAATTGAAGGCGGCTATCTTTGATGGTTTGCCAGGGGGTTGTTGAAATGCCTTCTCTGGGTCTTCTGTTTCCCAGTACTCGTCATCGACTTCCAGTGGAAGCTCGACATCAAACCTTGACAAACGAAGGGGTCAGTCGAAATACGCGATCAGAAGTGGCCCTCCCTTACTCTTCCTCGCCTGAACAGCACGGCCGTCCCAAGGCACCACTTGCTATTCTATCCAGAAGGACAAGAACCCAAAAGGCCCTTTTCCACAGCTCCCCTTCAATGCTTGGTTTATCCCCATAAATTTTCTTCCTATGTGCTCCGACATCCTGTGCTTTGCGCAGACCGATACTAATGAACAGCCATGCAACCGGATCAAACGCTGTGCCTCGCAGGAACATGCCAAGCACCTGTTTGACGGGTGTTAGTAAAACAACGTCTAATAAACGTCACATTACACTGACCGCCGTGGTCTGGACTTCAAATAGACCGGGCGGATGAAAAAGGCTAAGGGAACCACGATGAACATCTGTGATCGTGAGTATCCATACGTGTGGCAGCAAGAAAACCACGCACCAACTGCAGCGTTAAAGAATCTCCAGCCAGCGCGTTGCCACTTGTATTCCTCGATGGGTGTTTTGGCCTGGGGAACGTCATATTTATCGTCGTCAAGTACACGGGGATCATCACTCCAGCGGCTTGCAACAGCGAACATGGACAAACAGAGGCATCCGAACCATGTGTCCTTGTGCTGCAAGCCTTCTCTCCACTGTCGTTCGAACGTCGGGCGGTGAAACAACGGAACGAATGGATTGACGTTTTCAAAATATAGATTGATCAGGCCGTCAGTGAGGTCTTGTGGTGGAAATTCTTCAGCAAGCGAAAAGGACAGGTCCTCGAGTCGATTCTGAAAGCCTTCGAATGCAAGTTCCCACTGAAAGAGAAGTTGGATTCAAGCCTTTAGTAGGGAGTAAGGGGTCAAGGGCTGAAGCGGGGTCCCAGACTCACTGAAGGGGTAGTCCAAAATTGGGGGCGTCGCAATGCAGCAGCGTTAATTGGGCTGGTGCTATCGCGAGTTGAGCGACTGTGTTCCTCTCCGCCAGTGATGCGGTTGACGTGTTCGTCTCTCAGCTTGCGGGTCGGTTCGATAAGCTTAAAGCAACTACTCTTGCCGTGGAAGCGAACTTGATTGTCCACGAAGGGACGGTGATCTTGAGTTGGTTCTAATCCCCGAATTGTCAAATGTTTCATTCCACGCGAAAGGCTGAGCTCTCCGACGTCCTCACTCTCTGAGGAGGTATAGCCATCTGATGACAAATCTGGGTCACTCCGCGGTATGCCTGCGGAACGCAAGCTATGGGAGCCAATGCATGTCGAGTGGTTTGTGGCCTTGGAAGAGGAGAGAGGATTGGAGTGTAAAGATGCTGAAGGAGAGCCCTTTAGTCTGGAAGAAGATGCGGACGGTGACGTTGACTTTTCGTGAGATGACATGCGGTGGTGGGGTTCAGGATCCGCCTTCCAAGAGTCACGAATGACCGGGGGACCCAACTCCTCGGTGAAATCGGCATCCGGGCGGAGCTATGTAGTAGCAGCGATGAGACTAAGTGCTAGTTACCAGGGGGGAGCCAAGATAGACGGAAGAACGGGTGACGATTGATTTGGAGAAAGCGGAGTTCCCGGGCAGGGAATCAAGGGCTCGCAAGAGGAAGCGAAGGCACCTGGGCAGCCGATAGGGAAACAAAACGCGGCAAAAGAGTACTCACGCGTTTCAGGAGTGCTTCCATCCTTTCCAACCTGTCCTCCAAGCTAGTGATGTAGCTGTAAAAGGCACGTCAAGCCCGTAAGGTGAGGTTTGACAGGTACTCACGCCTTGGGAGGACCTCTAGGCTTGGAGGCCTCGCTGAAGAGGAAGAAGTCAGGGGGGGAGAGGGAAGGGGGGAGAGTACGAACACGTAAGAGCACGTTTTGCGATTCTGAATGCAGTTGGTGCAGATGTTGTCTGGCATGCGGGGGCCATCGCACTTTGTCTTCCTACGACGACAAGCGTCGCACGCGCGCTCGATCTTGCGCTTCTTGTATATAGACTCTGGAGAGAACGGCTCGGGGTGGTGCATTGCGAGGATGGGGGGGAGGGGGAAGGAGGAGTCGGCGATTTCGATGACGTTGGTGGGATGGAGGGTGTGAGTGTAGTAGGGCTGCATGAGGGAAGATCCTGAATGGGTGCGGGTGAGGTGAGAGGTATTTTGAGCGCACTGAACGAATCGCGGTGACGATGGAGGGAGATCTCGAGCGAGGTAAAAAAAGCGGACGGCCAAGGAGGACGGCTATCTTAAAGCCTCGTCGGTGCCGTCACGTTGCCAGCCAGACGCACATGTGCCTGACCTTGGGAGTCTCTGCGACCACCCTTTACCAAGACTTGCCCAAAAATACTCCCTCTCCCAGGCGTGTCTGCGCCTCGTCACCCCTCGCTCGTGATCCCGGTCTCTCTTGCTCCCGACGTCGAACTATCTCAGCCGCGGAACGCCCAGAACTCGTTCAATGCTGTGGGACATGTCCCGCCGTCTTCGGCTCACCCCGCACACAGTCCCTTCACGTGGCAAGGCCACGGCGTTGAATCGGCCGTCCCCTCCCCCACTCCCGCGCGAACAGCAACACGAGTTCGAAGTCCTCCAGCGCGCCGCTCAAATGCCCCTCTCTTCCCCCACAGACGCCCTCCATCCAGACGCGCGAAAGCCCCTCAAGCCAGACTTTGAGGGTCACATCAACCCTCTCACAGGCGAGCAAGGTGGACCAAAGACGGAGCCGGTCAGAAAGTGCGTCGAGGAAGACAACGGCGACTGGAGCTTCAAGGGTCGAGTCTCTGACTTTTAGATCAGGTACATCCTTCGCTAGCTTCTCTTCATCACCAACCTCATCCGCATAGATTGTCACATTTCCAAACTGTATGTCGTAAATGATTTACGTCGCTGCCATTTACATTATCATATTGAACAACAACGGTACACATACACCGTAGCGACATTTTTTAAACCCCCCTGCTCATCGCCTAATTCCACGAGCTGCAGGGACACCCCGACCACGACGAGCTGTGAAAAGAGCGTTTGTTAGTATGTTCCGAGCACACACACCGAGCCATGGTAATCACCGTTCGCTACAAAGAAACGTCGTCAACATGTCAAACACCGCACGATAAGAATCGAATCAACCAACCTCGCATAATGGTAGCACGTCCACGCGCTGTACCAATACCGCGTCCCCGCATCGCGTTCGGACCAACCCGTTTGAACCTGTCGACCCTCAGTCCCAGAGCAATCAATCAACCACATTCGAACCCACATCGGAGCATTCTGGAGCATGTCTGGCACGATAAAGAATCTAACCATACTTCCCCTGATGTAGACCTGATCTAGCTGCGAGACACGCCCATCCCGCCCAGTCACAGTGATATCCTTCAAGGATATGTTCAGGTTGTCCTCGGCTGGAGACAATGGAATGATCAGAACAGTCATACAACACATGTAAAACGTGCGACCTTCTGCGAGTTTTCCGCGATAAAGCTGCCCTGTCTTGAGTTCTACAGTCACAATGTGACCAAGAGACTCGTGTAATAGCTTGACGGGAACACCAAGACCAGCCGTCGCCATTGTTCTGGATGATGGTGAGACTGTGAGTGCAAGGTGTAGTGTTTGTGTCTATTTGTCCTATTGATCCCCTCGGATCCCGCAATCATGTGTCTCCCAAAGACTGACAGTTCTACTTTAAACCGCAACATCGGTCCTAGTGGCAGCTGCCGTCGCTGTGTGAATGGATAGCACCCGCTCCTTTCTTCTTCCTTCTTTTGTTCACCACCTCGCAAGTCTCACCCAGGTAGACCGCATCTTCTGCCTTCACATCTAGAGGTCATCAGTACAGCGTGGCCTCTGCACATCGCTCATCTGCCATGTCATCTCACGACAACCGTTCGACATCGCTGCAGTCTGTGATGGACGCAGTCGAAGAGGTCCCGCAAAACGGCCCGCTCAGTGGTCCTTCCTCCGTGGATTGGCGAAGGCAACGCCTCCTTCGCATCGGGAATGGCGCTGCGCCTGGACCTCTGCATCCCATTTGTCACGACACCGGGTCTCCCGACGAAAGAACCTCGTTGCGCCTCCCCTCTAATGGTGAGAGTTACGGATCAATGCGACCACCCCTGGGAATGCGTTCCTTTAGCACTACCGGCCGTCGTAATCTTCCTCCGTTACCTAATATTTCCATCGCACGCGGAGCGTTCTCAGGACCACCAACTCCAACTGCACCTACTCGTCGTCTCTCCGAGAGGCGTGTCTCCGCATATGACGCCCCCCTCGCTCGTTCCACGTCTTCCACCCCTGATGACGATATCAATATTCGAATCAACGGTTTCCGCGTCTGGTATTCCTCCTTTTCGTCCATTGACTGGCTACATGATGCCATCCAAGATTCGGTACGCTTTTCCAGATTAAGGCGCGGAAAATCGGTTCGCTCCCGTCTACGCCTCGCGTTTGACAAGAGTCTAGGGTGGATAATTGTGACGATCGTTGGGTTTTTAACCGCTCTCATCGCTTTCCTCGTCGTGCGATCAGAGCAGTGGTTCTTTGATGCAAAATACGGATATTGCACTACTGGGTGGTGGAAAGCTATGCGGTTTTGCTGCCCCGATGTTCGCGATTTCCGTTCTTCAAATGAAGCTGGGTGCTCTGATTGGGTGTACTGGTCTGGTTCATTAACGTCGTGGGTGTACCGTGGGGCCATTGACGATGATTACGTGGAATATATCAGCTATACCTTCATTGCGGTATGCCCCTCTTCCTACGAGTGTCCGTCCTGATATCCATCACTTTCGCCTCGTCAGGTTTTATGGGCGACAGCATCATCTCTTCTTACCATACACTTGACTGCTTCGACCTCGTTCACCACCCGCAAGGATTCCGGAGTCTTGTCTCCACGGTTCGATAATACGGATGACAAGCATCCTACCTCCCCGATGAAGCGCAATATATTGTATTACGTATGTCCGAGAATTCGTTGGGTAAGCTAGACAATCTTAGTTTGAACAAGGCCGCAGGAAGTGGTATACCGGAAATCAAAACGATTCTTTCAGGTGCTCATTCCTCGACTTGCTCATGCTTCGATTTTATATTTATGCCACGCACAGGCTTCGTAATCCATGGATATCTTGGTGGGCGTACACTGTTCACGAAGTCGTTTGGTTTGGCACTCTCGGTTGGTTCGGGCCTATCGCTCGGTTAGTACTGTGCCGTTGTTCTCCCTGTCGCCTCATCACTGACTTGCTGTCAGGAAAGGAAGGGCCCTTTGTCCACATTGCGAGCTGTATTGGCAATATTGTCAGTCGATTTCATTGCAAATACGAAAATAATGAAGGTCTGTCGCCTTTTCGCAGACATGGGCCACGTCAGCATGATAATTCAGAATAGCGAAGCGGCGTGAAATCCTCAGCGCAGCTTGCGCCGCCGGAGTCGCAGTTGCTTTCGGAGCACCTATTGGAGGCACCTTGTTCAGCTTGGAGGAAGTCTCATATTACTTCCCTCCAAAGGTGCGCCATCATTCCGACTGGGGGCTACTACCAGCTGACCTGTCGCTACACTCAGGTGATGTGGCGAAGGTATGGTTACCGAGCTTCGGTGAATGCATTATAACATGTTCTTTGTTAGCTTTTTCTGCGCGATGATTGCAGCCATCACCTTGAGGTTCCTTGATCCCTTCGGAACTGGCAAGCTTGTACTTTTCCAAGTTACTTATGACAAGGTATATCTTTTATCATCTGCTTTGAATACATCTCTCAGGCATCTGTAGGATTGGCATGCATATGAACTCGTCTTCTTCGTGCTTTTGGGTGCTATCGGAGTACGTCCTCTTAGACTTCATCTAGCTCTTACGAACTCTCGTCAAGGGAATATACGGCGCATATTTCTCTAAACTGAACTACCGCTGGAGCCGCGATGTTCGCAGTAACACCTGGTTAAAAACTCATCCTGTCCTAGAAGTCGTTTTAGTAAGTCAAGAAATGAATCGTTTTCGTGGTCGCTGACAATGCTAGGTTACCCTTGTCACTGCGATATTTTGTTTTCTCAACCCTTACGCTCGCATGGGAGGGACAGAACTCGTCTACATTCTTTTCTCTGAGTGCCACACAGATGGCACACACAATCACTCGGGTCTGTGTGCTTCGAACCCACGAGATTGGCAACAAGTCTGGCCAGTTGTCCAAGCGATTTTAGTGGCCATGCTCATGAAAGGCGCACTGACAATCATTACCTTCGGCATCAAACTTCCTGCGGGTATCTTCATCCCAACGCTTGGTGTTGGTGCTTGCGCTGGACGTATCCTCGGCATCGCTGTTCGACATCTACAATGGCGTTACCCGAATAGTCCTGTGTTTTCTGTCTGTAACGGCGACAGAGACTGCGTGGTGCCTGGACTTTATGCCATGGTCGGTGCCGCCGCAGCGCTATCTGGTGTCACGGTTTGCGTCCTAGCATCTCCAGCATTTCTTGGGAGTAACTGACGAAGATCGCGTTCAATAGCGCACAACGGTCTCACTTGCAGTGATCATGTTCGAGTTGACAGATACCCTCACATATGCTGTCCCGGTCATGCTGTCTGTCCTCGTAGCGAAGACTGTTGCTGATGCACTGGAACCCAAAGGAATTTATGATCTAGTCATTGAGTGAGCTGCCCACAGTAACGTTCACATCGATACTCAATATCTTTCTTTCTAGATTGTCGCAACTCCCGTATTTGGATGCTAAGCACGAGTACCTTTGGTCCCACTTTTCGATCAGTGATGTTGTATGTCCTCCTCTCGTGTCTAAGTGAACTCTGGCCCACAAATACACAGACAGATCGTGACGTAGACGCCATTCGAATAGATGCCCACAATACCGTGGAAAGTCTTCGAGACCGGTTGCAAGCACTCCTCAACGGTGGCCATGATGATAGTGGTTTTCCCATTCTACGTCCCAACGGAGACAGTGCCAAATTGCGCATGGTGGGGTACATTGGCGCAAGTGAGCTTGAACATGCGCTTGGTCAGTCATCGTCCTTGTCGTCTGTATCTTTGTTGAAGAATGTTTGGCAGCGATCGTTGCGGAGGATGCTGATGAGGGGATCAATTTTCAATCGAGAGGATTTGGTAGAGATCGTGACCTCACATCCTCGTGGAGAGAGAGCAGCACTGTGGCAGGTGAAGACTTGTTCGACTTTAGCGTATACATGGATGAGGTTCGTCGAATTTCCTTGCAGCTCTCCAAGGATGAAACATGACACGCTCCCACAGGCTCCACTCACCATTCAATCCCATGCACCGTTGGAGCTGCTTCATCGGTTTTTTGTCAAATTAGGGGCTCGATACGTCGTTGTTACCGACGCCGACGGGAATTGTAAGTTAATCCATTCTATGTGGTGTAGTACAGTCTGATGAACACGATATTCGCAGATGAGGGCGTTATCGATAAGAAGACGTGGCTCGCGTTCTTAAGTGAACTTGAGGAGAAGTCATGACAAGTATGCCAACCATCTATCTGCAAGTAGAGTGCACGGTTTTGACCGTTTGGATGGGTGTAGTAACCGAATCGACCCGCAGTCGCATTCAGCGTGGGATCCGGCTTTGCCCTCTCTATTTTATGTTATGTTTGTTTTCAGGACATTTTTGTCGCGCCAGGAGGACATGTTATCTACTTAAGTTCTAGTAGTCCCTGAAGCTATTCAAAAATGTTCTGATGAGTGGCTCCCCCCATTGTAAAAGTAACAAGGTGTGAACAAAATGTACAGGGTGTCTCAAAGATAGCCTTGGCGCTTTGTCTCATGTGCAATTTGCCGATTTAGGTCCCGCGACTAATCCAGCAACATTCGCAAGCAATATACAGAATTTGGCCATATTTGATCATGTTAGAAACGGAAGTCATTGCCAAATAGCGTCAGTGCACCTTCTAGCAGTAAGCACTAAACGAGTGCACCGCCATGGCTTCCCAAACGCGCCAAAGTGTTTCTGGCAGTCATCCAGATCCATACCAACTTGAGCGGCTAGCTGAAGAACTTGCAGCCCGCGAGCTATCAAGCACATCTATCGGTCGATTTTCTGGCAGTGAGCACCTGCCACCACAGCCTGACTTACCGATATACGTCCCTTTGTCCCATGACAACAAATTTCTGGCCGCTGAGACGTTCAATGTTGAGAAATTTCTTCTTTCTCGCTCATACACATCGCTTCCGGAACTCCGAACGGAACTCAGAGAATACTTGTCCTCCCTGAAGGAGGAGTTGGTCCTTCTGATCAATGACGACTACGAAGATTTCATCAGCCTAAGCACGGACCTGCGAGGGGAAGGTGCGAGGATGGCTAGGCTCAAAGCACCTCTGAATAATCTCAGGGAACAAATACAGGTGTGTCGACATGCAGAACACTAGCTTACAGACCGACATATCCGGCAGGTTTCTCGCCAAAGTCTCCAAAATATTCAAGATGCCATCCAGGCCAAACTGGATACGAGATCAAAGCTACGCGATGAAAAGGTCTACATCCGTTCTTCCCAGATATACAGTAGGATAATGATTGCCCCTTTCAGGCATTGCTTCATCATCTCCTGAAGATATCCGAGTCTATCACACGCCTTGAGTCTCTTTTGCTGATTTTGAAACCAAATCACGTGGAGATTCCTCCTTCTCATCTTTCCGGGGCGACCGAGGTTAGTTCTGGAAAGTATGTAGGCTCTTCAGAACTCGAATTCTTCTGACTACTCGCCTAGGACACGAGGCAGCCGAGGCAAACACCTATCCAGAGTTGCGACAGAGTATACTCAGCTTCTTTACCTTGTCTCCAAGGCACGTGCGGAAAACTGTGCGTACGTCGAAGAGATCCAGTGGGTTCGTTGATACCTAGTTTGTCAGAGATTTAGTCAAACCATTACCCTGACAGAGCATCGACCGCATCAGAGATACTTTGACATCTGATCTGGATCACCTATTTTCGAATATATTAACAGCTTTGACGGGGACTGGTGAAGGAAAGACGTCAGAACTCGAGAAGGCCAAATTAGTCGCCGACCTGACCGAGTGTTTGTGTGTTTATGATACCCTATGCCTTTGGCGGACTGCGGAAGATATCATCAAGAGGACTGTCGTCCTACCATACACCAAAAAGGTCAGTGACCCTCTGTAGGGAGATGTGCATACACTAATCCTGTACTTCTAGTCAATACATGCAGATGCATTGGCCGCTCCACACTCGCCCATCATACCCCATACTCCTTTGCCGAGCCGTGCGCCTCCGAGCTCTCTTCCACTTCAAACGCCATATACCGCATACACTCCTTTCTCGTTCAAACAAAACACATTCGATTCCAAGGATGCCACTTCTTCGATACCATATCTAGATGAATATAACGACCCGCTGGCAAAGTTATTCAATCAAATACTTCGATTTGTCGATCGAGATTTACGCCGCATTATGCAGATAGCAGAGCAAGTTTCGGTCAAAAGCAATCCAGCGCGAATGGATTCTACCTCCGCTGCTGCGTTACCGGCTAGCATCGAAGTCGCGACGCACTCTGGCGACGGTTTTGATATAATGGCGAATGTCATCTGGTCCGAAATCGGGCAGGCAATTATGGATGAACTGGGGTCGGTGGTCTTTGCCGCAGGGAAGCCTGATGATTTTTTGAAGGTAGTCTGTCACCTCGCTGACTACGGTAATTTCACTCATACTTGGGACTCTAGCGTCATGCGGCAGCACAAGCATTTATCCGTGCCCTCGAATTCATAGCACCATCCACAAAATCAGTTCAAGCGATGAGGTCTCATCCGGTCTTTGCTTCCTTCAACAAACGTTGGCAGTTGCCAATCTACTTCCAACTTCGCTGGAAGGACATCGTCGGCAAAGTAGAAGACAGCTTAAGCACCACAGTCATCAGTACTAATTTCACCAACCCTGGTAAGAAGTGTGTTTTGGGTCCTACTATTCAATGTTGAGCCGTCGTATAAGGGCATTCCGTGTTTCTGATGCCTCAGGCAGAGAGCGTGTGGACTGCTCTAAATGCATGCTGGAGCGCAGAAATCTTCATTCCAGATTTAGCGCCTCGTTTTTGGAGATTGACCCTGCAGGTAAGAACCATTTGGCCCCAACCATTTAATGTCCGCCGAAACCCTCTTCAGCTTCTCAGCAGATACAAAATTTGGATCGAAACTGTACTTCCCCAAACTGAGGCTCCGGTACAAGCCACGTCTCCGACAGACAAGGTTGTTGGGTTTGTTCCGTATGATATTTGACTTACAGACTTTGGTGGATTTATATTACAGAGTCGTTCGTCTACCCCACAACCATCTTCCGAGGCTATTCCAGAGAACAATGCTGTAGATGACCTCCTGAAGCAATACGCTATCATCCTTGTTGACGTCAAGGCGATGACTCTGCAAGTCTCGATTCTTTGGAGGGAAGAGATTAGCTCTGCCCTCCCCGAGCTTGCTGCGTCCCAGGATATGTACATCGATCCAGAAGGTCCGCATCTCCCGAGTATTGGTGCTGTCTAGACCGACTGAACTGAGACTCGTTGAAGATGCACTCAGAGAGCAGCTCAACTCTCTAAGTTCTATAGCTGAACAAGTGACGAAGCAGGTCGTCCAGTTGCTATCCCGACGAGCATGCGATTCTCTTTTACCTGTGCGCTCGATACCCTCTCAATTTCGTGCCATGTCCAGCAAACGCATGCCCACCGAGCCCAGTTACTTTGTACCCTTGATTCTCCGTCCTGTCAAATCATTCTTTGGTATCGGAGGAGGTTCGTCGGGCGTCGCGGGTGACCGTTTGCGACAAGGTTTGCTCAAGGAATCGGCTACGGAAGTAGTTGACAGCGTTTGTCAAAGGTTGGGTCGCTTCCCGCGCGCGTCGAGACGATGCAAAGCGGCAGTTTTTTGCTCACTTGAGACCTCTTGCAGATATATCCAGTACTTGACAGCGATGAGGAAGACGGAGGAATCGTTGAGGCGTCTCAAGAAAGGAAAGAAGACGACTCTGGGTATTTTCAGTGGCGCGAGCGCCAGCAAGGATGACGACCGCGACGAAGAGCGCATTCGAACCCAGATGATTATAGACGTCGAAGCATTTGGCCAGGATGGAAAGTCCTTGGGTGTAGACATCACGTCCGTCGAGAGTTACCTACAACTCTCCCAGATGGTTCAAAGTGAACTTCTCGATGGTGAGCATCGGTCTCCCCCGATTCACTTATTCAAGACTCTGAGTGGGCAATGTGAATAGAATCATGAAGAATTGCAGTGTCTACACAATAGAGAATTGAATGCTCGTTATAAATTAAGATACAGCTATTAATGCTGACAGGAAGCATGGTGTATAGCTGTATGAGAGACAGTTATACCGATGTCTGTCCAATCGGTACCACCCGATCGTTCATGCTGCAACAATGCCTGATGGCAGTGTGAACAGTGATACTGAACCGACCACCCTCTCATCTTCTCTTTCGTGTACTCTTCCACAGTATCAAAAACATCCCGATTGAGCAGCTTCTGAGACATGGATAGCATATCCCCATCACTGCGATAAGACTCCAACATCCCCGTTAAAATCGTCCTAAATTCCGTGTAGGGCGTACCCGGCGTAGAATCTGCATAGAGTCTGGGATCAACAAGGCGTTTGAATAAGCGCGGAAACGAGACGGCGCGAGTAGAGCTGATGGTAACCAAGGACGCAAACGTATTTTGCACGAGTTCCCGCAAGCTTGAAAGGGCCATGGTCCTCAACCGATGATCACCAGCGCCGTACACCAAACGGAGATTGGACACGACCTGCACGGAGTGAAGCTGGCTACTGAGCAGCTGAAACCAAATGTCTTCGAGTGGGACTGCAGTCGTGGCGGACATGCCCGAATGCTCCAGACAGATGCTTGCGCCTCTCTGTCCAATCTCTCTCAGAGCATGGACCAATTCGTCGACGTTGATGTCGCTGGAGTTTAAGTCGAGGACAGCTCGGGCAATTCTCTGTGTCAACTGCTTTTCGAATGCTTCGGCTTTCGCCAGAGCATCTCGTGGCTGACCCCGCTGATTCGATGCCCAAAGCACAGCCCCATATGCGTGGTTCTCTTCACAGATACGTTCTATCGCCGGCCAATCGAGGCTACTCCGCATGCGATCTAGGGTTTCGATAACACCCGACGGCATATACCGACACTGCAACTTGATGAAGAGTAGACGAAGTGACTCGCTGATATGCGAATGATCCGGGGGGTATGAGGAAGTGGTATCTTCCTTATCCGACACCTGCGAGTCGATTAAACGAAGGAGATAGTCATAACGCCGCCGATCATCCGTAGGATCCATGATATTGAGAGCAGTTTCGTGGAGACTCGGGGCAAACTTGTCAACTAGAGTAACAGTCGATTGCAGGTCGAGTGTAAGGAGGTGACCAAGGGCCTCCGAGAGCGCGCTTTGGATATCCTCGGGTAAAACGCTATGGTTTTCTGATCTTGAGAGATCAAGAACTTCTTCAACGCAAGGAAGTAGCGATGCAGTCTGCAGACTTGGATCACGCAAGTAACTGGACAAAAGCTGTGTCCATTGGCGCTCATGTCGACGTCGGTTTTGCAAAATGCGGTAGAAGCCAGCGTTTTCAAATATTTTCTCTATTTCAGAGCTGTCGCGAGGTGTATATGCCGATAAGAGATATTCAGCAGCGAGCTGGCGATCCTCTCGGGTTTCAGGGTCGAGGGAAGTGGCGAGGGACACGAGGAGGTCATAGAGGACGCGAGGATCGATATCTTCGACATGGATGTATTGCGGATACTTCGGAATATTTCGCGCAATGAAGATGTTGATGAAGATGGTGGCGGAAAGTGGTAGATCCTGACGCGATGCGATATCCAACAAGATCTTGACGATGGATACCCTACTAATATTAGAGGAGTCTGTAAGGAACGAGTCCTCGAAGGCGATGTCCAAAGAGTGAAGGAACGACTCCGCGTCGAAACGGAGCAGCAATTGGGCATAAGGGTACGTGGGCTCTGCTCCATTTCCCGTGAGGATTAGATGACCACCTTTAGAGGGCCAGACAGCGGATGTTCCACTGAATATGAAGTCGTACACATCATACTTCGCGCGCTGAGCTTCGTCAGGCGGTAAAGGTTCACCGCTTGGATATGTCTGACCACTGAGCACGTTGATTAGGTAAGGGAAAACCTTGTATGCATGACGAAGTGGCGGAGCTGTGCGTTGCACACCTGCTCCACTGGGAACCGACGGATCTCCAGGAAGAATGGGAAGTTGGCGGATAAGAGTGATTAGCTCCACTATTGGGGAGACATAGTCTTGTAGGGCGCGTGTGTACACATAGATCAGCGCATCCCAAAGTCGATGTGTCTGACAGAGGCGAATGGCTTGGTTGATGTCCAAGCACGAAGGGTCTATATGCCAAATCACTCGTTCGGCTAGGGCGGGCTGGCCAGAATCATCATGGAGTGCCACCAGTCGCTGGGTTATGCGTGGAGGCACGAAATCAATGGTGCCTGCGAGTACAAACGTCTCAAGCTGTTCCAAGTAGATTCTAGTTATTCCGGCATCTTCGAAATGCTGAAACAGATC
>JBBPNY010000126.1:0-38261 GCA_038091165.1 Rubroboletus pulcherrimus
GAGTCCCACGAGCAGCCTGGCGATACTGCCCGTAGCGACGAGCAGCCGTTTGAAATGCCGGCCCCTGCGGACGCGGATGATGAGGCAGAACCCCATGTTCCACCTGTCGCTGAGGAGCACCCTCCTAGCTCCGAGGTGGCTCAGCACGAAAACTCAGAGCCACCGACCGCTGAGTCAGCGCCTCTTGCAAGCGCTGAAAATACTTATGATAGCGGCCCTCCAGTCCAGGATGAAAAGGCTGCAGAGCAGGCACCAGTGTCCGAAAGGGAGACTGTTGATCCCCTTCATATCTCGGATGATGTTTACATCGATCCTCCTCCCGCTGTTTTATTGTCTATTGCCGATCTCTCCGAGCCGGGATTTGCGTTGTTCAACCAACCTGACGTAGAGGACGAATCCACAGAGGAATCCCACGGCGATCAGAAAGTTTACTCGCTACTCCTTGAGAATCGGCCTACCCTATACTACGAACCTCTGAGTAGCGTCTTTGAGGCGCTACGTCAGGATGAGGGTTTACTTTCTCGCGTTCCCCATAGCTTTGAAGGTGAACTCGTACTCGACGCCTCCGATCTACAGTTGGCAGTTTCTGAGGTCAGTAATACCCTCGACTGGAAAACTGCCATATGCTAACTATTATGCAGGACAACGTGCACTCACGTGAAATTAGTTTACACGATCTCAACATTTTACACGATGGATCTGACTTTGTAGGACCTCTTCGACTTCTCCTTCGCGCTATTGTCCCTCGGTTTATCATTCGATACTACGCACTTCAGGAGCAAATCCAGAGATTGAATGTGACCGCTGTGGCTGGGCAAGGAGAACATGATGAAGGTTTGTGTTGCCTTTCGTCGTCATTGCCTGATAACTTACGGTTGCTTTAACAGAACACCACGAACACTATGATGTAGGTGAAGAACAATCCCTTCCTCAACAAGAGGAAGCAAGCAACCACCCCTCCCCATACGCTGCGGTCGCTTCCGAAGGGGAGGTGCTGCCTACCGCAGAAGCTGAAGAACTCGTCAAAGAACCCGTACTTCCTCCCGAACCGACTGAAGAAACTCCACAAGAGAATTACGAACCGGAGGACACTTCTGTTGTCCGAGAACTTCCCAGCGAATATCACGGAGTTACCGGGGAGGCAGCACATGCTCTCGAGGATGAGGGTGATTATGAGAGTACCGATGCCGGCAACGAAGACGAATTTGCCAAATCCGACCGTCTAGATACTGACCAGGTTCACGGTACAGCAGCAGAAGATACCGACTCCGCGGCAGCGGTTACTGGGCAGGAGGAATTCGGAGGCGAACAGACTGAATATGTGGATTATGTTCAGCCGGAGGAGTATGATGAACGATATGGTGAGGATCTTCCGGAGCGAGCCGGAGGGGCCTCCCCTGTCCAATACGGCGAACCTCCGCATTATGAGGAAGAAGGAGAGCAAGATACATCGACAGCAGTAGATGAATCACAGGCTGTCTTACCTGGTTCAGAAGAGGATGAAGAGGACAAGTCTGCGGCTACCCCGATCCCCGCTCGCGCAGTCCTTGAACCCGAATCGAATGAACTCGCTGATGAGATCGCCACTAATGAATTGGTATTACGTACGTCTATACGCTGCGCTGCCTCTTTAATATTACTGATGTACCCTCGAACTCCCAGCTAAGCAAGAGAAGTCGGTCCCGAGTAGTGAAGAACTCGCGACCAGCGAGTCCACGAATCAAGTTGTCCACAGTGAGTATGCTTCCCGAGCAGCTCAGTATGCGTGTCTGATGAGATGGCAGAGCAAGTATCAGGTAACCAGGAGACAAGTACTGCACAGACAAAAACATTCTCAGAAGTTGACGAATCTGATTCCAACTTTGTTTCGATATTGGAACGTGAAGCTGGTATGATTTTGTTGATTCTCACTCGTAATTCCGCTCACAAGTTTAATATAGAAGCTGAATTTGACCGAACATTTAACCCTGAACAGAGCGGACAGGAAGGTGGTACTGAAGCCACTCTTCAGCAGGATGAAACATGGGATGAATGGGATGATGCAGACGCCGAAGGGGAGGACGAGGAAGACTGGATAGATCCAGATGCTGCTTCGAATGAAAGTTCTGTCACTCTTTCGAGCAAAGTGTCATCAAAAAGAAGCTACCAGGATGTAGATCCTGGCGAGGACGCATATATGGAAGATTCTCGACATTCACCAGGTACGTCGTATGCGTTTCTGCTAGTACCGTGGTTAAATGTGTGTCTGCAGGCTCAAAACGGCCGCGCGTCCAATGATGTGACCTACCGCTTCAGTCACCGGCTTTGCTTACTGCCCCGCCGTGCTTGCCACTGCACAGTGTATCCGCACCTTCTCACCTGTGCAGTGCTAACTTACTATCTCCGACCACGTATTCACCCCCCATCCACCCCTGTTGACACTGCATTCATCAAGCATCCACGAGTAAGGTCAAGTACTTTTCTCCATTACTGGTTTTTCTGCGTCTCGTCCATCGCATTCCATCACTTGCATCTCATCTTTTGTTCGCTTTGCGATGTATCCATGACTAACCTTTTCAGCGTGAAATCGAAGGATATTGGATTGGCATGACATGAGGATTGGGCACGACGAGGTGGTATAAGGGTATTACTGGAGTTTTGTTGAAAAGTAAAGTCATGTTCGAGTATATGTAAGCTCGTCTGCAAAGAAATCCATGTGTCGTTGGAACGGCGATTCCCGGGTGTAGAAAAAGTCGACATGAGTCAAATAAAAGTGTAATCGTCGGTGTAATCTACGAACTAACAGCTTTCAGGCGTCGCTGCAAGCAATCCCAGGCTGTTGTCTTGCTCCGGTACACGAATGGCCGACGCAGACACCTGCCGTCTGTGCGCTCAGATCATAGACACACATTTCGGCCCCCTCACAGCAGTAAGCATTCATGTACCGAGCCTGCGTTCCGTTCCTCATCTCTTTGCCAGAAAGTCGTGTCCGCGCTGTTAACCCGAGGTCGGCTATCCCTCCCGCAACTCGTCCGTTTCACAGGGATGAAGCCGCGGACCGTGCGCGCATCCATTATCGTGCTCATACAGCACAACATTCTCTGGCATGCCCACACGGACGACGAAGGTGAAATGCTCGAGTTCAATACGCTCGAATGTCTCTTGCGGCTGAGGTTTGGGCGGTATATGTGGTTAGCGGAGAACCTCTTCGGTCGGGCGGTACGTCCCCTCCGTGTTCCGTGCGCCATCCGTCACCATCAGGCTGAACAATGGTCGCGTTCCTTTTGTGTGTGTTATCAGGGTGCGGAGATCGTACGAATTGTATTAGATCACGGAAAGCTTCGACCACCAGATATCATATCACGACTGTCTCGATACGACCCCAAAGGTGCGTTCTCTATCGTGCCTCGTCTCCTTCCAGCGTAATTCCGACGCTTCTTCCGTGTTTTGCATAGGTTCCAGCATGTATTCACAATCATTGTACAAGCTCGTGTCCGAATCATATCTTAAACCATCCACCGTTCTCTCACACAATTCACCACGAGACAAACGGATAAAATATGAGGCTGAAGAAAAGGCCAAGATTTCTGGCTTTCCGACTGCCAAGGAGCTTCGGGAGGTCAAGGTGATTGCTGAGGCGAGGCTTAGAAGAGAAGAGGAGGCGGCGGAAAAGGTTGGATTGGTGTGTTTTCTGGGATAATTCTGTCACTCTGAAAAGGATTGATTGGTCAGCTTAGAAGCGGAAGTCGAAGGAACAGCCGGGTGGACGCTCGTCCAAGGTAGGGCTGTTCGTGTCCATAGAGTTGCGTGTTCAAGATTGAATCTCTGCTTGGCTGTCTTCGCAGAAAAATAAGGTGGTCGGAGACGAGGTAGATGTAAGTGCTCCGTTCTCTTCCCACCATCTTCCCAGAGTAAATGCTCAGCGCTCGTAGGACGAAGTCTACTTTCGGGTGAACTTTGACAAGTTCAACATCCATATCCGCAACAAGGTACGATCTCGCCACCCGAATGCCCCGATCTTAAGTTGATGAAGTAGACGTAGCTCATTGAGACCGCTGTTGAAGAACGGTTTAACCACAGCGCTGCTCTAGTTATGAGGGCCACCCTCAAAGCAACTGAGTCGAAACAAAAATCCGTTTCCGAGATACGTTCAGGTATAACAGTCTGTCTACCTGCATTTACATATTGTGAACATCGACGTTTCTTACGTCTTTTTTGTCCCAAGACCCCACTTCTACTGCTGCCATCAGGTTGCACATTTCGGATGACGAGAACCTGTTGGAAGGACTTGCGACTACCTCCAAAAAGCCCTCAAACTCCTCTTTGATAAGAGACTACCTTGGCCTCTTGGCGTATGCTGACAACCCGACGCCAGCTGGCAAAGCGGCGTCCTACGTTAGTCTCGGCGACAACAAAATCAACGTCGAGTTCGATACCATTAGTAAGCGATTGAGGAGACGTGTATTAGAAGCGGTGACGAGGGAGCGACATGGGGACGATGGTGTACGGATCGTCAGGCTGTTGTTGGACGTTGGGAAGATGGACGAGAAACATGTGAGCGTTCCCATTCGGCCGAGAACGAGAACCTTTTGACGTCTTGCTTGGTCGTAGATGGCCAAGGTAGCGATGATGGCCAACAAGGACGTCCGACCGCTGTTGTCCGCGCTCTCTTCTGACTTTCTGATATCGACGCAGGAAGTTCCGAGGAGCGCAGACCGCAATCCGACACGAACGTTTTATCTTTGGTGGGTCATCCCTGGAACGATGATAACCCGTCTCCTCAGCGGTTTGGTGACTCTTTGCTGCAGGTATGTTGACCTAGCAAAAGCGTACTCGGCGCTGCTTGCAAGTCTTTACAAGACGCTGTTCAACATTGGTGCGCGTCGACAAGCGGAGCAGGAAGAGCCCAGCGTCAAGGCCGTCCTGATGAAACGGGAGCGAACGGACGTCGCTCAAGACGCGAGTCTGTTGACACGTATGGAACGCGAGGTGCTAGCAGAGTGGGAGTGGAAACGGGAGATGCTGAGCGTGTTGGAGATGCGGGTAGAAGAAGCGGTGTTTATCCTGAGAGACCTGGATCTGGGTGGCAGTATGGACGATACGTGAATAGACTGTGGCAGTGAGTACCGTATCAGTCGGATGCACCAACCGCGTTCCATGCTCGAACTTCCTAGTGGTTGTGGGTTCCCGGACGCCTCGAGGCTATCACAGCCTTGACGTGCTGTGTATCATTATAACTACTGCACCACACTGCACTCAGACAAAGCCCTTGCACGAGATGACCAACGACTCCAATCCTCATCATGGTGGAAGAAGCTACTCCATCCACGGAGACGTCGAGGGAACGCAACTCCCTCCCCACCCCGGCCCTGGCTGGACCCGTTTCGTCTGCATCTCGGACACACACTCGCGCAAGTATCGCGTCCCGTCCGGGGACGTGCTGTTGCATGGTGGCGATCTGAGCAGTTGGGGACATCCGTCGCAGCTGGCGACGACGATCGAGTGGCTCAAGTCGCTCGATCACCCTGTGAAGATGTGAGTGCATTCCACCGGAGGTTTGACTTCATCACTGTGTTCATTGGACTTTCGTCTTATAGCATCGTCGCTGGGAATCATGATGTACGTTGTACCTCGAACCGTGGAGAGATGTTGATAATTGAATGGTTGTCACTGGCAGCTGTGTCTAGATCGAACGTGGGGTCAACATGATAGTTGGGGTTTGGATCCCAGTGTCTGTCTCGCTGTCTAACAGTGGTGTCGAAAGTCTAGGTTCTGACGACGTGATGACCAGGTGATCGAACAAACTCGAGCGTATGTGCGCAGCCAATTATCTTTCGGACTGCATTATCTCGAGCACGAACCCTTGCACATCACGGCACCGACAGGGAGAGTATGGAAGGTGTATGGGTCACCAGTCAGTGTCCGTTTTCCCGAGCACGAAATGCTGTGTTCATGGACTCTTACTCAAGGCAGCTCCACTCTATGTTCAAGGCGCTTTTCAATACGAGTCTGTAACAGAAGCCCAAGGTGTGCTTGGTCGTGTCCGTCTTGTCTGATGCTTACCCCCTCTAGCAATATACGGTAGGATACCCAACGATACCGAGATTCTTATTACCCATACGCCGCCGTATGAAACACTGGACAAGACAAGGAAAGGGAAATATGCTGGGTGCCAAACGCTCTCATCCAGGTTGAACGATCTGAAAAACTGTCGATTACATGTCTTTGGTCATATCCACGAGGCCGCGGGAGCACGCGTCGACAAAGTAAGAAGCACGGAATTGCCTCGTGTGTCGGTCAATGCGGCCATGGAAAGAAGCGAGTCAGCGATCGTGGTTGACCTACGAAACTAGGTATCAGACGTATACTTGAAACACATGAGTATTACAGAGACGATAGATATAAATCAAGAACCTAAGCCCAGGACCTATACAACAACTTTGCCTTTCTTTGCGACTTTGATACCCAGCTTGGATTTCAAATCGGGCTTGGATTTCTTGGCCACCGGTGCAGTGACGGCGGCCTTTGAGTTGATCAGTTCTCGCGTGGATTCTGGGAGCAGGCTGTGGAGGTCGGGCTCCATGTCACCTGCTTTGCGTTTGACGGTGACGGGTTGTGACGTCGATGCCTGGGATGGTGATTCGCTCGAGCTCGAGCTCGACGACTGAGTGCCTAGTGGAGCCGGCATGGACACCTTTGAGAAAACCTCTCGCACGAGTTTCTCGTCCTCATCCTCTTCTTCTCTCCGCCGCTGATCTTCCTCTGTCTCTAAATCCTCCACATTTATGCGCGCAACCATATCAACAGACTGTCCCACCCGTTCATTTCTGGCATTCCTGGCACGGATATCTTGTAGGGCATCGAGAATGTCCATCTCGCGTTTTGCATCGACTGTTCGATTCTCGAGCGCTTTCATGGGGTTATTCTCTTCTTCCTCTAGTCGTGCGAGACGGTCCTCCTCCTGGCCCCCTTGTTCATCCCTCCATGGCTCAAAGTTTCGCGATGCGCCGTGTTCCGCTGCGTAGTCGGTATTCTTTGGGTCAGTCTTGAACGTAATTTCGGCGGAACATAGGGTACTATAGAGGTGGTTAGTGGGGAACCGTGAATGATGATCAAGACAACACTCACCACTTGATGTAGAATCGAAAGATCTTGATACCATAATAATCTTCTCCCTCGACAGTCTCTTTACGCGCGTTGAACTTTTTACCTTTGTAGATATACTCTCCGCAGGTGTTACATCGCCTACATATCTGGTTAGTAATATGAGATGGGCGAGTAGTGGGTGACACTCACATCGAGAAGGGCGCCATGAGACGGACAACCTGTTGCGAGTTCTTGGGTCCTTTTCTCCGCGGGATGAGCGAAGGATCAAAATCCGGGGGGAAGTACTTGTTTAATACTGCGGGATCGTCAGCAAGCGTTGCCCGCAAATCGTCCAGAACACATACCTTTTCGTTCTGACATGGTTGTGGAACGGAGAGAAGGATGGTGGTGCTGACTAATGCACGCCCTCTGGTGAACGCGCTGTAAATTTCTGGCCACCGGCGCGCTACGCTTACCACGGCATTGCTCGTCGCCCCGCCCGCCCTCTCATCGCTACAACACACCGCCCAAGGGCAACATGGCAGTGCAACTCAACAAGACCCTCATCAATGCTCGTCTAAAGAGCATCTACGACGGCTGGAACGTGCGTATGTTGTCTCCTTTATGCACTGTGCATACCCTAACGTTGTCGCTTTCCAGAGTGCGAGTCTTAATGACGACCTGGGCTCAGTCGCGAACGCAGAAGCGCTCTTGTTGCTTTCCGGGGATCCCGCGTCCGAGGATGAGCCCGTTCGAAAAGGCACGGCGTTCCAAGTGAGTCGGACGTGGGTTCCGACAGCGCGATAGCTGACTCTGCACGCTCTCGCACAGACATGGTTACTAGGCTACGAGTTCCCCTCGACTTTCTTGCTTTTTGAAAAGGAGAAACTTCTCATTATGTGCTCAGCAAGTAAAGGTACGCGTTGGACCTGGATGCGCCGTGTCGTCGTCCTAACACGCGTTTGCAACGTCCCTAGCCAAAGTCCTACAACAAATAAAAGACGGGAATCCGCCGGTGCCGATCGAGATCTTGATTCAGGCCAAGGCGAAAGAACCACCGACGGATGCCCTCCCCAAGTTCATCGCGGCTTATTCGACGTACACGCGTGTTGCCACACTCGTCAAAGAAACATATCATGGAAATTTGATCAGTGAATGGAATCAAGGTATAGATAAGCTCGCGAATAAACCTGAACAGGTTGACATGGCCCCGGCACTCTCGGCTGTGATGGCGGTCAAGGACGAAGACGAACTAGTGAGGCTACCAACTGATACGAGGTGATACTTGGATTCTCATATTGCTCTGGCAGAAAATTATTCGCACTGCCGCAAACCTGACGTCGACACTACTTATACACCACATCGTGCTCAAGCTCGAGACGATGCTAGACAAAGAAGCCAAGATCACACACGAACAGTTCGCTGGCCAAATCGAGTCGCGGATAGGAACAGGGGATGGGGAGGGTGCGAAAGGCCCCGATATGAAGGTGTGGAGCAAGGGACGTGGGCTGAGCGATGTGCGTTCTCGTTCTTGTTGCGCATGTCTATGTGATGCTCATGAGATTTCATTCAGGTCGATTGGGGGGCGACAGAGTTCTGTTACACTCCTATTGTCCAATCTCGGTCTACGAGCACCGGCTACGACCTTCGCTCGACTGCCGAATCATCGACAGACCTCATAGCTCACAAGGGGGTGTTCCTCATCGCCGTTGGGTTGCGCTACAAAGGCTACTGCGCAAACCTTGGGCGTAGTATCATCGTCGATCCCTCAAAGGTCAGCGCGGGTCTTCGGCTCACTAATAACAGTGTTTGACCCTGCTATAGGAACAAGAGGCGATTTACAACCTCTTGGTCTCCCTACAGTCCGAGGTCGTACGCGAAATGAAGGACGGCAAGACGCTGCGCGATATGTATCAGTTTGCCGTGGAATATATCCGGGAGAAGAAGCCAGACCTGGAGAAACGCTTTGTAAAGAACCTGGGTTCAGGAGTACGTCCGCTTTGTTTACGTTTCGCAAGGTTGGGGGAAGTTGACCGAGTCGTAGATTGGTATCGAGTTCAGGGACTCGGCGTATCTTCTCTCACCTAAGAACGGGCGCCAGCTCAAGACAAGCATGGTGTTCAATTTGGTGTTGGGATTCTCCGATCTCGTGGACGAGTCTGGAAAGAAGTGGGTCCTCTCCATCACTTCCGACGATCGCATTATGACGCATTCGGGGTAGGTACGCATTGCACCTCGTCGATACTGTCCGAGTTGGTCCAGACAAGGCGACGTTTCTCACCGATGGCGTCAAATCATCAAAAGAAACGCTCTTTTTCCTGAACACAGCCGAGGAAGAAGACAAAAAGCCGTCGAAAGCTGCAAAGGTACCTCCGACGAAACCTGTCATAAACGGTTCACCTGTAAAGAACAAGACCGTTGGCGGAAAAGTATTGCGCAACAAGACGCGCAGTGCTGCTCAGGAGGAAGTGTTGCATACGACGGCTGCCAAAATCAAGGAGCATCAAGCGGAGTTGCATGCAAGCTTGCAAGCTGCCGGTCTTGCCAAGTACTCGGAGGAAGGTGGTGGGTCTGGTGAGAAGGAGGGGAAAGGCTGGAAGCGGTTCCAGAGCTACAAGGGTGAGGGTGCGTTGCCAAAGGAAGCGGAGACCTTACGGGTGAGTGATCAGACATGTGACGCACACCGAGATGTTCATGTTGAGACGACTCAAAGATATTCGTCGACCGGAAAGCTCAAACGATCATCCTGCCTATGCACGGGTTTGCAGTGCCCTACCATATCAACACTATCAAAAATGTCAGCAAAAACGATGAGGGCGACTATACGTACCTTCGCATCAATTTCCAGACCCCTGGTCAACTTGCCGGGAAGAAGGACGACACTGTGCGCTCTATTCCTCCGTGCGTTGTGACATGCTAACACGTCATTCAATACCTAGCCCTTCGAGGATCCTGACTCGACTTTCGTCCGCTCCGTCACCTACCGTTCGTTAGATGGCCACCGCTTTGACCAAATCTCGAAACAGATTACGGATCTGAAGAAAGAGGTCAACAAGCGGGAACAACAAAAGAAGGAAATGGCGGACGTCATCGAGCAAGACGTCCTGGTAGAGCTCAAAGGCAGGAGACCTCACAAGCTCCCTGAAGTGTTTGTGCGGCCTGCTCTCGACGGAAAACGATTACCAGGCGAGGTCGAAATTCACCAAAATGGTCTGCGATATCAATCGCCTATGGGCTCCCAGAGGATTGGTAGGTTGACAGCGGACGGAATGTACATGGATCGGCTGATCATGTTTGGGGCAGACGTGTTGTTTAGCAACATCAAGCATTTGTTCTTCCAGCCGTGTGACAAGGAGCTGCTCGTGATCGTTCATATTCATCTCAGGGCACCCATCATGATTGGAAAGAAGAAGGCGCACGTGGGTGGGAGTCACTACCCTGTCTATCTCTCACCTCATCGAGCATGATCTAGGATATCCAATTCTTCCGCGAGGCCTCCGATGTCCAATTTGATGAGACAGGTAATAGGAAGCGGAAGCACCGTTACGGTGACGAGGATGAGATCGAGATGGAACAACAAGAACGGAGGCGGAGGCAGATGCTTAACAAGGAGTTTAAGCTCTTTGCGGAACGAATCGCAGAAGCTGCTTCAACTTCGGTACGCTGGACTGACTTGCTATCTACCGGGCCCTGACTGGATCGTGAACAGACCGGAGAAACTGTCGAGGTTGACATTCCTTTCCGGGAGTTGTCCTTTGAAGGTGTCCCTTTCCGAACCAACGTTCGATTACAACCTACTACCGAATGTCTCGTCCACCTCATCGACCCTCCTTTCCTCGTTGTCACTCTCAACGAGATCGAAATTGCATCCTTGGAACGTGTGCAATTTTCACTCAAACAGTTTGATCTCGTCTTCATTTTCAAAGACTTTACGAAATCGCCGCTCCATATCAACTCGATACCGAGCGCTCAACTGGACGATGTCAAAAATTGGCTCGAGTGCGTTGTTCTCTTGGGGCCATGCTTGTGTGTATACTGATCTCTACGCGGGGCGATGTATCTAGCTCTGTCGACATTCCGTTGAGCGAGGGTCCTGTCAACTTGAACTGGGGACCGATCATGAAGACGATCAACGAGAGTCCACACGATTTCTTCCAGCAGGGCGGATGGACTTTCCTCGGTGGTGGTAGTGCAGAGGTAGAGTTTCCATTTCATTGTCCAAAGCAGTTTGGGATGCTGAACGCGTGTCTCTTGCCGACAGAGCGACGCTGAGGAGGAATCAGACACCGAGTCCGAGTTCGAGGCAGACCCAGAAGACCTCGTCGCTGAAGAGAGTAGTGACGAGGAGAGTGCCTATGATGGGTCGGATGCGAGCGAGGACTCGGGGAGTGGATCGTATGACGATGTGAGCGACGATGGGGACGATTGGGACGAGCTTGAGCGAAAGGCGGCCAAATGTACGTCGTCATGTTTGATGTGGTGTGTGTGCGTGACGTTGGTGTTGACGGGGGTTTGTGTCTTTTTGCATTGCAGCGGACTCGAAGCGGGCAGAAGGTAAGGTGCGCGGGGAGTCGGACGATTCGGACGACGATAGACCAAAGAAGAAGAAGGGGGCTGCTACAAAGGGTACAAAGGGTAAGGCGAATGGGAAGCGGTGAGCGTTGCGGTGAGACTTGCGTCTGGTATTGCGTTGCATTCTTTTTTCTTTTCTGTTTTGGTTTTGTGTAATACTATTTCAGTTGAGCACACGGAGCCGCTTCAGTGAGGGCAGTTGGCCGGGAACCTGGTACCGGCGATTCTACATAGTGGAGCTAACGCAAGAGGATCAATTTAGATCATCCCTAGGCTCGAAACACCATACTGCGTTCTCATGCGAGCCTCGGAGAGGCATAGCCTTACATGCCAACGGCTCGACCACCGACCTCTTGGCGAGTGCGTTTGGCACACGTTCGAGTCGTTCACCGATGTACATATCTCTGACATTGTCACTCAGTTGGAACATGTACTCGTTACAGCGCCGCTCACACAGGTATCGAATGGCGGGATAGATATAGATATAGATATAGATATAGATATGAGATGTGGTTCACTGACGTTTTATTCTATGTTTCAACTTTCGTGGGGTCTTCTGCGCTTGGCTATGTCCGTTGAGTCGTCTTTCCCGCCACAAGAACACACCAGCGATGGCAGCGGCGGGGCCAAGAGCGATGGTCGTGATGCCATACCAAACAAAGATCCCAGCGAGATGGAACGTATTGTCTGCCATCCAGAACGTCGCGAGTATGACCGAGCCAGCGCCAAAGATCAAATCCCACTTGGAAAACTCGACCACGCCGTCTGTCAAGGACATCACCGCCGGATTAAGTGGGCCCACGGCCGGTACGAACATTGTTCGCAGCGCCGCGCTGTCTCCGAGGACTGGCCAGACATAGACCGCGTGGAAGAGTGCGGAGAGGACAAAGGTGAACACGAGGGTGGCTACGACAGTAAGGTGGCCCGATTGGACGTGGCGCGAAGGAGGACGAATGAGTTTGTGTAAGAAGATGGTGAGGGCCATGAGGAAGGGAAAGCCTTGCCAGGCGGCGGTCATAGAGGGGCGGGCGAGGAAAAGCATGAGGGTGGTAGGGAGAACGTAACCGAGGAGGAAGCCAAAGAGGAGGGCTTCTGCATTGCCTTGATTGATTTTCGAGGGTGGGCTTGTGATCGGGGTGGTGCTGGGCCGGATGGATGCGGTGCCTGTGATGACGAAGAGGAGAGCGTAGATAGGCATGATGACGCCCATGGTGGCGAGTTGGAAGACGGCGCCGACGGCGGTGGGCATGCGGAGGGGGAATGGGCGGCGATTGCGGGCGGCTTCGAGGAAGGGGATCAATGCGACGACACCGAGGACGGAGAAGAGCGCAGCGAGGAGGGGATGGTAGGCTGTGTCCATGAGGGCCTGGAAGAAGACGACCATCCCGCAGAGGATTTCGTCTGCCTTGGGATGCGGGGCGAGGTCGGGATCGCATATGGCAGATGTTTTGAGATAGAGGCCACTTTGGACGAGAGATTGCAGGAGGATGAGGTAGAGGGCGGCAAAGGTGAGGAAGGGGAAGACGAGGAGGGGAAGTAAAACGTCTGATGGGTCGGTTAGATGGGTCGTGACTCGGGGCAAGAAAAAAAATGCGTACTTATGAGCAGCTTGGCCATATCGTTGGAAGAAGAAGAGATGTCCTTCTCGTGTTTGTTTCCGGTGCCAATCTCGACAGTCAGGGGCCCAACCTCGGCGACTTGAGACCCTCCGGTTTCCATAGTACGGCCGAGACGTTGCTTTTGCGACTCGAATCCGGAGTTGCCCGCAGGCGAAATGCTGTCCGAGCTACTGACCGACATGGTAAGTAGGCCGCATCGTCGAGTCGGATGACAAGGGGTAATACTGACTGCATTAACCCCAGGACACGGCAACGCTCCTGCACCTTGCACAGTACGCACACCTACCCCAACACCGCTTCCATACCTGTGGTTGGGTGACAGGCCAGCTCGTTTGTAGCGAGTTGGTTCGAGGTTACGACTTTGCCGAGCATTTGGGCACCCGTCACGGTGTCATACTAGGTCCAATCCACTCACAGTCGACGTGTTGCTGGGTCGGTTGCTTTGCTGAAATGAAGACAAGTAACTTGACGAGGCATGTCCGAGAGAGACACCTCGAATGGATATATCAATGCCCAAACTGCCCCGAGCGGTTCCACCGCAGCTATACGATGGACAACCATGTATTCAGAGAGCACTCTGGCAGCTTCTCGAGTTAAGTTACGTTGCCATTCCATTCCGAAACACCATCCGACACATTCTAGGAGATCCAATCTGTATAATTCTTCGAGATGTCGCATACAATGTTGATGGCTACACCCCGACTTTTGGATACGTTACCTCAAGACAGTTACCCTTGTATGATATACATATGTAACAGATATACTTTATTGAAGCTTTATTCCATCTCTCGTGGGGTCTTCTCCGCTTGGCTCTGTCCGTTGAGTCGTCTTTCCCGCCACAAGAACACACCAGCAATGGCAGCGGCGGGGCCAAGAGCAATGGTCGCGATGCCATACCAAACAAGGATCCCAGCGAGATGGAACGCATTGTCTGCCATCCAGAATGTCGCGAGTATAGCTGAGCCAGCGCTGAAGATCAAATCCCACTTGGTAAACTCGACCACGCCGTCTGCCGAGGACATCACTGCCGGATTAAGTGGGCCCGGAACCGGTACGAACATTGTGCGCAGTGCGGTGCTGTCTCCGAGGACCGGCCAGACATAGACCGCGTGGAGGAGTGCGGAGAGGACAAAGGTGAACCCGAGGGTGGCTACGACAGTAAGGTGGCCCGATTGGACGTAGCGCGAAGGGGGACGAACGAGTTTGTGTAAGAAGATGACGAGGCCGATGAGGAAGGGAAAGCCTTGCCAGGCGGCGGTCATAGAGGGGCGGTCGAGGAAAAGCATAAGGGTGGTTGGGAGAACGTAGCCGAGGAGGAGGCCAGAGAGGAGGGCTTCTGCATTGCCTTGATTAATTTTCGAGGGTGGGCTTGAAATCGGGGTGGTACTGGGCCGGATGGATGCGGTGCCTGTGATGACGAAGAGGAGAGCGTAGATAGGCATGATGACGCCCATGGTGGCGAGTTGGAAGACGGCGCCGACGACGGTGGGCATGCGGAGGGGGAATGAGCGGCGATTGCGGGCGGCTTCGAGGAAGGGGATCAACGTGACGACGCTGAGGACCGTGAAGAGCGCAGCGAGGAGGGGATGGTAGGCTGTGTCCATGAGGGTCTGGAAGAAGACGACCAACTTGCAGAGCATTTCATCTGCCTTGGAGTTATTGGTGTATGCGAGGCGATATGGATGCGGGGCGAGGTCGGGGCTGCATATGGCAGATGTTTTGAGTTGGAGACCACTTTGGACGAGAGATCGGAGGAAGATGAGGTTGGAGGCGGCAAAGGCGAGGAAGGGGAAGACGAGGAGGGGAATTAGAACGTCTGGTGGGTCGGTTAGATGAGTCGTGACTCGGATAAAGAACAAGGAGACGTACTAGTGAGCAGCTTGGCCATATCGTTGGAAGAAGAAGAAAATTTTGAGGGACCGCACTTGCGTTTTGCCTGAAATACCTTTTGTACCTCATTTCCTTAACCAGGAATCAGCGCTATCAGCAACCTGGCCGACTTTGAATTCTCCATCATGATGTTCGACGAAGATGCTGCGCTTGAGAAGCTTGATGCAGCTTGATGTTTCACAGGTATCTTTCCCACGTGTTGGGGAATGTCGGGCCTTCACGCCGTCTCACACGATGACTACAACCATGGCCAACCTCGGCGACCAAGAAGTAGCTCCAGAGTACCAGTCCATATTCAACCCGCATACATGCACCCGTCGTGGCATGTGTCCAGTCACTCAGATTCGCCACCAACGCCAACCACTTGAAAGTCATTCCCTCTACTTTGAAGTACATGGCAGCGGTCCACAGAAAATCATCTTCATCATGGGGTGACTGTCCAGATTCGTCGAAAAACACGCGTCCGATACTCATTTCATCCGCAGTTTGAACAACAGCTCTTTCGCTTGGCTCCCTCAGGTGGATCACTTTGGCAAGCTAGAACAGTATACCACCCTCGTCTTTGACAATCGCGGCGTCGGTATGAGCGGGTCTCCTCGGGGCCCATACTCGTCTGTGCATGGTTTCTTGTCAGTGCGAGGTATTGACTCGGTAATAGGTCGAGCGGGATGGCAGAAGATATCATTTGCCTCCTCAACTACCTGCAGTGGACGGAGGATCGTAGTTTGCATGTCGTCGGCATATCTTTGGGTGGAATGATTGCCCAAGGTATTTCACCCGTATCTCAGTGATGCAACGTCTAACTCCTTCTCCAGAACTCGCTTACCGCATCCCCAATCGAATCATGTCGCTCAGTCTCGTCGTGACACGCGCTGGTGAAAGCTTTTGGGCCAGTATGCCCTCGGTATGTGTGCACATAGACTGTCTTGAGACAGAAACAAGTGACCGACGCGTGTCAGCTGTCCGGATGTCTGCGTTTTGCGAGGTCACATCACACCACTCAGTTTATCTTGCGCTTGTCTGACTCTTTAACCCAGGCTCCTCACCACATCTGACCCAGATCAGAGGATTCCAATCGTCGAGGAAATGTTGTTCCCTAACGAATGGTTAGATTCTTTGGTAGAGAATGACCCAGAGGGTAGAACTAATAGAGAAGTTCAGCAGGAGGTATGTGTTCGGGTCTCGCTGAGATGACTGCGTCTAACCCAATTCGCCTGGAGCTCCTCCGTCGCAGGATGGAAATCACCAAACCACAGAAGCTCATGGGTGCCCTCGGACAAATGGCGGCAGGTCTGACTCATAGCATGGCACCAGGCCGACTTGCCAAAATCTCTGCATCCGTGCCTAAAGTGCTGATTCTCAGTGCTGCCGAGGATAAAATCATTCCTCACACGGAAGGTGAGAATCTGAAGTGTCACATGCCTGAAGCAGAGTATCAGTGCTGGGAGAAAACGGGGCACGGTGTATGCGGCCAGTACAAGGAGCGGTTCAACCAGCTGTTGGAAAAGGTATTCGGGGAAGGAAAGGAGGCGGCTGGGAAGCGTGCAGACTTCTAATTGAGCTTATGGACATGGACAGTCTTGATAGCGGACAATAATGGTAGCCAAGTTCCATGATTACGTCGACTGCTGGTGTGAGTACATAGAGTAGGGATGCCGTCCCGCAGATGAACTGCGTAACCTGCAACAACCACCAGGTTAGCCAATCCACGTGTAAATGGATACCGTACATCCGACCTAGACGATGCCTAGAACAGGAGCGCTCAACACCCTTATCGCTCTGTCAACATCTTTTTCAAAGTCGACCTCAGCGACTTGGGCGCATTCCCAATCTTTCTTCTCGAAGTGACAGGCTCAACACGCAGATTCTGCGGCCAGGACACGCCGGCCTCCGCTTGTCGCTTCTGCATGAGCTTGATGAGTGGCTCTTTGAGTGCCTTTTCTTGATTTTTAGTGAGCGGAGGTGGGCGAACTCGGATGGGGTTTAAAGACGACTTGGGAACGACGCGGGCAAGGAGGGGGGGCATCATGCTGGATGAATTCAGAGGAAGAGAGTGGTCACGGGCGGTAACACCTGTCACGTCACGTATCGCGTCGCGTCACGCTCATATATTGCTCCTGACTCTTTGTTAGCTGTAGCCCACAAAGTGACGGGGGTCATGAAGCGCAGGGAACCATTCAGCGCCAACACGGGCCAGCCGTTCAAAAAGCCAAGAACGTCAGCCAAGGCCAAGGGGAAGCAGAAACAGGACTTGGAGCCCGTTGCTTGGCCCGAGTACTTCCAGGACGTGAGTGTAAGTCAAAGTTCCGCATTTTGCTGATCCCAAGGCATTTCGCTTGAAGCTCGCCAAGGTATGTGCATAGTTCCGGGGCACGCAGAACTCGCTCACGGTGTGGTGGTACGTAGATTTTCAAGGTGAGTTAGCTACCGGATGTTCTGGAGTTGCGCTTGCTTAGACCATAACAACGGCTCAGGCTCTTAACACTGTCCTCGCATTTGTATCCTCCCGAAAGCATTTGGCGACCACCTTTCCAGTGATACGCTCCTCCGTGGAGGGCCTGTTGAAAAGGTCGAATGTGTACCGCCTTCCTACCGGTGCTCGACTGACATACCCGACCCCAACAGACCACTTGATCTCGCCAAAGTCGCTGGACTCAAGTGCGTAACGCCGATTCTCGTGTCCGTGCCCATTGACTTGCACACAGAGCGCTCCTTCCCGATCTCATCAAATTCGCGTACATACCACGCAACGAGCTACGCATACATGCCGAAACGCTCTCTCAACAGAAACGCGGCGGACGGCGGAGCCCCGACTTTTCCATACCTTCTTCGTCTCAGCTTCCTGGCGTGGAAGAAGAGGAGCACGTTTTGATACTCGAGTTTGCGGAGAATTCAAGGGGGAAGAAGGAGCAATCCAGGTGGGCTTGACATTAATGCTCGCGGGTGTGTTTAACGATGACGATGCCATTCTTCAGTACTGGGTTGTCGCTTCCGCCTGCGGTGACACCTGCTCAGACGAAGAAACTGATCGAACACCGCGATGAGCGATTTACGCGTGCTGTCAACGAGTAGGTTAACTATTTGACATACTTGCGCTTTATCCGGAAAGTTTCCATAGGCTTCTTGCTGCGACGCCTCTAGGTGAAGATCCGGTCGTCCTTCTCCAAGCTGCTGCCAGGGACCACATACCAGCCAACCCAAAGTCCAAGGACTGCACCAAGGCTGCGCTGCCCGATGACAAGCTGACGATTCCAGGTCCAGAGGATCGTCCTTCCATCGACGAGCTTATCCAGGAAATTCGAGATCAGGAATGGTACAGGGACCAAATTGTCGACCGCCGGACTTTCGACGCGAGAGAAGCAAGACAAGGTAGGTCACACTTTGCTTTACAGCCTTCGAGCTACCAAACAGAAGATTTTCGCAGGTAGCCTTGACGACCCACTTTCTGAGACGATCCAACAAGCGCTGCGTGACGCGAGGAAGATCAACTCGTTGTATCTGCATCAGGCGGATGCTATCAATGCAATCGCGAAAAAGCGCCATGTTATCGTTTCGACTAGTACTGCTTCCGGAAAAAGTGTTATATACCAGGTACTTGGAAGTTATTGTTCTTGAAACCCTTGTGGGATTTAACGCGGAGGTAGGTTCCTCTGCTGAGACTGTTGGAAGAGGATTCCAGCACAACCGCTATCTTTGTATACCCAACGAAGGTGGGTTTGAAAAGGAGAACCTGTATTGTTTGGATCAACTTTTCGTGCACTAGGCTTTGGCGCAAGACCAAAGGACAGCACTAGAGCAGCTGCTGTGGTCTAGTCCGGGATTACGACACACCAAAGTAGCGACCTATGACGGCGACACGGCGCAGGAACGCAGAGCCGGTTCGTTCGCTCTCTGCCCATTTTATATGTACATGCCTTTGATGACATGGTTGGCAGAGATTCGGGAGAGCGCGTCTGTCATATTCACCAACTTTGTGAGCGACATGCGTGATGGGATGGTTCTGAACTTGATTGCTCCCAGGACACAATTCATGCATCGATTTTGCCCCATGAAGAACTCTGGAGATCGTTCGTGCTCTCATCATGCTCTTTATATGATCCCCACCACTGACCGATAACCTTGCAGCTTCCTGGGGAACCTCAAGCTCATGGTTGTCGACGAGCTGCATTACTACGCCGACTTGTTTGGGAGGTACCCCGTTTCTAAACCGATTGCAGACTTTGGCGCTGATGCTCTTTAAGTCACGTCGCACAAGTCATCCGGCGGTTCCGGAGGGTCTGTGCGGCGATTGGCAGTAAGTACCTCTCACTCGAGAACCAAACTTATCTAAATGAACACGCGGGGACAAGATCAAAGCGTTATATTCGTATCTTGCAGTGCGACGATCACAAAACCAGCCCAACATATGAAACGTCTCTTTGGCATTGAGGTACGTGTTGTGTCATGACCCCTACCACAAACTAAGCTCGATCACACAGGAAGTGGAGGAGGTCACGGAAGACGGTGCTCCATCTGGGATCAAGGACTATATCGTGTGGGACCCTCCATTTGTGGACGACCAAGCACCGAAGCTGGGGCGAAACAGTTCGATATCGGAGGCAACTAGATTGATGCAGTTTTTGATGAAGCGGGGGATTCGAGCGATTCTCTTTTGCAAGGCAGGTCGACCGGGGCTTGACTGAAATGATGTGAGCTGATGGTTGAGCACGCGCATTCTAGATCCGCAAAGCATGCGAGTTGGTGAGGGGTAGTTGCATTTTTTGCGGAAGATTGCTGACGTTGTGGAGTAGGCGATGAAGACGCTTCGCGTGGACCTTAGTGCGGAAGGTCGACTGGACATCCTTGCCAAAGTCATGCCATATCGCGGAGGTGCGTGGCAAACCTCATTTCAACATCCTGCCGTGGATCAATCCACCTTTCTTCAGGTTACTCTCAAGAGGTGGTCCTCTGCCCTGTGATCTTCTCGCAGTCAAGCTGACAGACCTTCATAGGACCGACGACGCATCGAGAACGAAGCCTTCTCCGGGAATCTTCTCGGGATTGTTGCAACGAACGCCCTCGAACTCGGAGTCGACATTGGTGTTCTGGATACTGTCATCATGCTCGGGTTTCCGTACGGGATAGCGAACTTCGTGCGTCATCCCTCCTCTGTTTATGAGGGTGTCACCTCAACACCACCCGCCAGCGCCAACAAGCCGGACGAGCAGGCCGCAGGACGCGCGACTCGCTCGCGGTCCTCGTCGCAGACAACCTTCCCATCGATCAGCACTATGTTCAGCACCCCGACGACCTGTTTGACAAGCCGATGAACGACCTCATGGTCGATCTCGATAGCAAGGTAATCCTCGAAGCACATTTGCAGTGTGCGGCGCAGGAGATGCCGTTGTGTAAAGACGACCGCGCGTACTTTGGTCCGTTGCTCGACGAGCTGTGTGATACGAAGCTGAGCAGGGATAAAGACGGTTGGTGAGTAGATGCGTAAGGTATGGGAGGTGAACTGGGAGCTCAGTTTCGGTACTAGGTACCATCCACATCCCAAGTTCCTGCCGTATCCCGCCAAGCATGTCTCCATTCGAGGTGCTGAAGACGAGAAATACATCCTGGTGGATATCACAAAGGAAGTGCCAAGAATATTGGAAGAGATCGAGTTCTCGCGCGCGCTGTTTGAGGTATACGAAGGAGGCGTGGTATGGTCATCTCGTCTTCCTGTGACGTTACACCGGGGCTCATATATACCGCATAGTTCATGCACCAAGGACTGACGTTCATCGTGAGTCGACGCCGTTTGTGGTCTCTGCGGCTGATCAAGTGTCGTTAGGTGAAAGAGGTGAGCCACGACACGAAGATGGCAAAGCTCATCCGGGCAGACGTCAACTGGATTACTTCTCCGAGGTTCGTTCGTTTATCGTCTATGTTGGTCGTTTCCTAAAGCTCAGCACGTCTTGTAGGGACTTTACGTGTGTCATTTGCTCCATGTGGCTAGGAAGGCTCATTGACAACTGCGCTCTAGCGATGTGGACGCGAAGCAAACGTGGCGTATCAGGGCGATCCCGGACTCGCCGTATCTCGTATATTTCGGACGTAAGTGTATAGCGAACGATGTCGCATGTTCATGATCGAGTATGCTTCCAGGTGTGGATGTGGTCACGGTCGTGTATGGTAAGTCGATTGGCAACCGTCGACACATCTCAGGCTCACAACTACGATCCATCAGGCTTCTACAAAATCAGGTATGAGCTACCCCACAGACGTACAACATCCATTCACATTGTGGCAGGAATAAGTGTATCCTGGACGTCGTCGACGTCGACACGCCTCCCTGGGAACGTCAAGGCGCTGGATTCTGGCTCGACGTCCCAGAGCCGATCCTAGTCCTCATGCGGTCCAAAGGCCTACGACCTGCTGAAGCAATCCACTCTGCGTGTCACGCGTGGATGAACCAGTTCGCGTTGGCGGCGGAGTTGAGGACGGAGTGCAAGGCTGCGGAAAAGGAGTACAAGGTCGTCGCGTCGAGGCGGAAACGGCCGGCGAGGTAAGATGGGATGGAGTGCGCAGCGTTGATCTTGCTGAGCAACTCCGATGTAGGCTTATATTTTACGACGCGTCGGGCAAGAGTGGTGCCTCGGCGCAAGGTTTCGATCATGGCAGGTTCGATTGCTCATTTGTGTGAAGCTGACCTCGAACGTCACGCATTATAGCGTCTGAGATTCTGCGCAAAGCCCACGACGCCGTCGAGCGCTGTCCGTGCGCGGAAGGCTGCGCGTATTGTAAGTCCTCGTCTTTTCCCTGCCTTGACGCGCATCCCAATCCTGATGCCAAACACGACATCGACTCTCCCCAGGCATCCACAGTACGAGATGCAGAGAGGATAACAGGGTGGCATCCAAGTTGGGAGCACTGCTCGTCCTGCGCGGGCTTCTCAATCTGGAAATCAACCCAGAAAGTATTCCGGACAGGGTGGACGAGGAGACGGGATTTGATACGATCGTGGAGGCGGACTATGTGCGGGCTGTGAATGGGGTGGAGGTTGAACGCTGAGTGGTCCGAGTGTATATATCAGGAGTCTGTTGGTTTGAATCTTGGTGGAGTCAGACGAACGTCGGTGAGCGGGGTACTTTAGAGATCTCAATAGTGTGATGGCTCGTCCTCTCAGTCATTCAGAATAAGCGTGATATTACCCGGTCTTCGGAGTGCTATATCCTCATCACGCGGGTTCAGACGTCCACAGCTGATCGGATGACCAACCCCACCATCTCCGTGTTGGTCAAAGGGATGAGCCACCCTTGAAGCGGAACACTTCCTCCAAATCCTAACGACCGATGCCACTCCGAGTCAGTACTCCACCAATCCCCGCATTCCACACTTACCGTCCACCACGGTACGTCCCCCCCGCTCCCCGTCGCGCCCTCATTAAAGCTCTCCTGCATGCCATCTGTTAGTTTCCACCACCGCTGCGTCTCCTCGTCTGCCGCGATGGCTGCCATATCCTCGTCGTAGTCCTCGCCGGTGTATTTGAACGTGGCGACGAGGAGTTGAAGAGGGGGATAATGGTGGATGGAGTAATCGGTGATGTGGTGACGGGCGAGGGTGACGAGGACGGTGGGCCAGACTGCTGCGTGGACGGCTTTGTATTCCTCTGCGCGCTCGGGTTTGAGCTAGCATCATCCGTGTGGAGGAAGACAAAAGGCATCGATGTGTGCGTTGTGAGATATTATGGTTACTTTTACCTTGATGATTTGGCAGATGCGTTTCGGTTGGGACATGCCAAAGTAGATATTGGGTGAGATGCAGCGAACGCTTGGAAGTCGCGAAGGCCCTTGAAAGAAATTAATTAATTAATTTACATAATCGATATTTTGGCGGACCTGGCTGTTGTCGATGGCACCTACTTTTTTTGAAACTCCGCCCTCCCAACCAGGTTCCAGTGCATAGAACCGTCTTATTATACCATCCTCGACGCTCCCCCAAACTACTCGCCATGGCTGAAGGAAGCAACTATGACTATCTCTTCAAGGTGCGTCCTCCTCTCATCGACACCTAGCCCTCTCACACAGCCATGATATGGCCAGGTCGTCCTAATTGGTGATTCTGGAGTCGGCAAATCGTACGTCGCTCTTCGAAAAGCGCTTCTTGGGGGACGCACCTTTGCTGACCCTCTCGCCCCGTTTTACAGAAATTGTATGCACACGTTCTGAGCTCGTCTCGCCGTGATGGGAGGTGTCGTTGACGGGTCTTGTTAGTGCTCTCGCGGTTCACCCGGAACGAATTCAACTTGGATTCGAAATCGACGATCGGTGTCGAGTTTGCGACTCGCTCCATCACCGTCGACGGTAAGACTGTCAAGGCCCAGATTTGGGATACTGCAGGACAAGAACGGTACCGGGCGATCACTTCAGCGTGAGTCCCTTGATGCAATGCCCTTGACCCGCCCGCCTTGCTCTCCGTTCTGGGCTCACAGGCGCCCTTGACAGATACTATCGTGGTGCAGTCGGTGCGCTGTTGGTGTACGATATCTCGAAGCATGCCACGTACGTCAACGTGACACGGTGGTTGAAGGAGCTCCGGGACCATGCCGACTCGAACATTGTGATCATGCTTGTTGGGAACAAGAGTGACCTCAAGCACCTGAGGGCTGTCCCTACGGAAGAGGCCAAGAACTTTTCAAGTCAGTCTGGCGTTGGATGATGCTGTGGATGGTTTGACCCATGTGTGATTACAGGTGAAAATGAGCTGTCGTTCATTGAGACTTCGGCGCTGGACGCCTCGAACGTCGAGTCAGCATTCCAAACTATTCTCACCGGTCAGTTTGCCGCCCGTGTGCCATCGTGGGGAATTATTGACGCCGTTGGTAGATATCTACCGGATCATGTCGAGCAAGTCGCTCGAGCAATCGGCAGACGCGATCAAGGCGCCGACCAGTGACACCATCCCCGTTGCCATTGATTCCTCTGCGCCGGCCAAGGCTGGTTCGTGCTGCTAAGCGGGATGTTCGGTAGTTTCTGTTCGCATCTCGTAGTTGTAGCTTTTTGCTGTAACGATGAAGATGTGTTTGTTAGTTTAGCTGTTGTTCCTGCTAATAGAACGTCTTTCTTTTTCGTGCAAAAAGGTTTGCGAGCGGCGCGACCCACAGCGCGGCTGACGACATGGCCTGATCTCCTGTGACTAATTCGGCAGATCCGGCAGGTTGCGGAATTGCTTCCCTGGCCAATCACGGATCAATTATTCCAAGTTTGTTCGTGCCTTACGGCATGAGAAACTGTGGACACCAAATTTTCTGGAGGGGACAGTCTTGAACCAGCGCACTCGTGAGTGGACTCGCTGTAATAAACCATCTCGCATTCCCGGTTTAGGGCCACTACAGCCGCTAGTCCACGAGTCCGGTCCTCGTCCTCGTCTTCTTTCTCTCTTGTCTCGCACAACAATGGGACACCACTGTGGACCCTCTGTATAAAAGCAGCCCATTCTGCGGGCTGATGGGCATCCCATCTTTTCATCTCTCCCATATCCATGTTTTGCTCACTCTATCCGTTTATTGGCTGGCACTATCCATCCTCCGCTCGTGCGCCTCCATCGCCCGTCGTGGTGAACACTGTACCAGAATACTTTGGTGGCAGGGCTACTCCCCCTCCCAGCCCTCCTAAATTCCGTGCCACCCTCACCGTCGACGATTACGCGCCGTGTCCCCCAACCCCGCCCTGTGTCCCCTCCGATGCAGAGCATGACCAGCTGGAGTGGTCGGATGTGCTAAACTCTGGGACCTCCCAATCGACTTCATCCGGAGCGCACAACTGCTGGTGTCCCTCGGGGTTGGACCATTCCACATCTTTCGCGGACCCTCTGAAGGACGAAACTTTGAACGACCAGGCTCAGTACGATGACCCAGTGGCTAACTCGGAATCCCCGAATGCGTCGGATCGCCTCCTCTATGCCCGTGAGACGTATGCGTCTCCAAGCCCCGTATTGATGATGATACAACGTGCACATTTGGATATGTATGGTCTTGGAACTCAACCTGTCAACCCATTCGCCTGTGACGAACCCCTCAAGTTATTTTCCCTCAGCGGTGGGCGTACCCCCATGACTGGACTGCCAGATCTCGACCAGCAATCATTCAAATACTACGAAAAGCGTCCCTCTCCGTCTCCGCTCAGGAAGCCCGAATGCTTCCTTTCGTATCGTTATTCCATCACCGCCATCCGAGCCCTCCAACATTCACTCCGCACGAATTGGTCTTCGGTGTATCCGACACCCATCCCCCCTGTCATTATCCGCTCACGCGATCTCGTTGGACCCTATGCTCTCAGCCGACGTGTCGATGGTTTTGCCTTTGTCGTGCCGGCCGAGGACTCGATCTGGGGCACTGTTCGCCAGCGTGGTATTAACTTGGACTTTAGGCCAATAGACCCCTCGCTTATGGTCGAGACATGCATGGTTAACAAGGGTGCTGCATTCTATTACCCTCAGCATATCGTGGCCTCCAAGTTCGCCGTAAACGTTTTCCTGGAATTAGCCGATTCTGCGACAAGACCGAACCCTCTCTGCGAATACCTGGGTGCGTTTGTGTTACAAGTGATGAACGGACTGACTATCAACCGCACCGTCTGGGCGGATATCGACCCCGAGGTTCAACGGGCCGTGTATGATCGTGTTCCTGACCGCTTCGCCGTATGTAAACACCCCTCTTTCGGCTGGCCTCAACTCCCGTACATCCGGTTCCGCTACTACAAGTGGGACAGGAACATCGTTGGGTTGGCGGACGAAAACCCTAATCGCACGATACTCACGGCGAGTCGAGAGGACGAGGGGGTCGACTCGGACGACTATTCAGATTACACCGACTCTGATTCCGATTCCGATTCCGAACAGTATTCCAACTGCGACGTCGACCATGATACTAGTGGATACTCTTCTCAGCAAAAATATGTGTCCTTTATAGATTTCTCGGAACGTGCGTAGTCTCCCTACCGTTCCGTGCTAACATCTCTGTCACTTTCGGATCTCATCTCCTTGTGATCTCTTTCATCTCCGTTTCATCTACTTGTCTCATACTTATTTCATTCATAATCGCTGTATCGACTTACTTTCCACTGACATGCCTGTTGACCGGGGCTTTGTACTGACAATCACACGTCGTGCTGTATTGCTCCTCCCTTTTTCCTTTTTCCTTTTCCTTTTGATGTGTCTATTCTGTCGACCGGGGCCTTGTAACTTTTTCAAAATAAAACATCTATGGTCATTGGTATCACATCCGCATGTTCAGTCTCGTGGTCATCAACACAGTCGGGTAAGTAATCCAAGTTCAGTAAACCGTTCCAAAAAAAAAAGAATGTTCCGTCGCGCCATTAGATCCGAAATGACATCGCCATCCCTCCCTAGTTTGTCTTGATCTTTTCCGCCACACCTAAGCGTCCGTCAAGATTAGCATGCAGCACAAAGATCGCGACCGAGAAACCAAGGGAAAAAAAAAAGGCCGCAACCTACCTCGTTTCCCCACCAACCCAAGTGTCCTCGCGGTACGCGAGGCAAACAACACGGCGAGCACCAACGCACACGCCGAACGTGCCGTCTCAGGGTCCAGCGGGGCGATCTTCTCCACGCCAGCGACACCAGCGACACCACCCGTGCCCCCGAGGACGCCCGCGAGCACGGCGTGGAGGTCTGCCCAGAACGGCTGGGCGTGTGTCAGGGTGGCGTACATCCCCGTGACGAGCGGGGCGCTCCAGAGGTCGGTCGTCGTCCAGCCGTACGGTTGGAGTTCGGCGGGGGTGGTGAGCGTGAGTGGGGTTGGGTGGAGGAAGGAGACAAGATTGGTGATGAAGAAGCCGCCATTGGTGATGATCTGTCGTTTGATAAGACAGTAAGAGTGAACAGGGACGGAGACGGGGAATCAGCAATCGCGAACGCAAAACGTAGAAACAAACGAGAAAGGGACGAAGGCGCGTACGCACAAAGGAAGAGAGTAGGAGTGCCCAGGGAGATTCGGACACCGCGGGGGACGAGCTGCGGAGTACGACGGGCGGTATGAGCGTACACACGAGCATCGCGCGGGTATGGCCGTCCAAGACGGACAACAGCAGCTCCGAGTTTGGCGCCATAGGCGGCAGGGAGGGAACCGCGTTGACCAGCGCCTGCGCGATGATGTACAATAGAGGGCCGACACCCGAGACCATGAACGAGCAAGGGATGCCGAGGAGGGGAGCTGGGCGGGCGAGATGAGTTTGCATTCGTACATACTTACGATGTGGGCGAGATCGATTGGAAGAGGGTGGGCATCGCAGTGGTGGGAGACGAGGGCGTACCTGCGATAGCTTCCCCACCGTAAACGACCGTCAGGACGGTAAATGCGTCTCGAACAAAGGAGCGATCTTCGGGAGGAGGAAGCTTGCTGTCCATCGCACGTCGCTTGGCATGGTCGTCCCGCAAGTTCTCCCTCAGGTGCCGAAGGATGTAACAGAGACGGAAGGCAGCGACCAGGTCCAGGGAGCTGATGTTGAGGCCAAACCAGGAGAAAGGCGCCAGCGGTGTCAACGCATACTGGAACAGAGAAATAGAGGGCTGGAGACTCATGATCTTGCAGAGTGAGAGTGCAGGCAGACGCTCGGTGAGTGGTGTCGCAGACCTTTGCTGTAATTTATGTATGTAAACTCTAGCACAATTGCCGACGAGGCTATTTTGGGGCGTTGCAGCACACGCACGTACATCACAACTAATCTAACGAAACAACCACACTAATACTGTGGTACAGGAGGGGGAGGAGGAACCATTCCTCCTGGCGGTGGCATCATCCCAGGCGTAAATCCAGTTGGTGGCGGCGGGGGGAACGTGCCAGGCGAGAACATGGGCATATTCGCTGGTGGCGGCGGCGGCATCCCCATCGGCATCCCAACTGGCGCACTCATCACAGGCATCGCCTGAGGGACCACCGTTTGCTGAGGTGTAAAGCCAGGCGGTGGAGGCGGCTGAGCCAACGCGCCTGCAAATTGACCCTGGTACGGTCCTTGGAAGCCCGCCATGGGAGGTCGTGCGCCAAACGCCATCGGTGCGGGGGGTGGTCGGGCACTGGCGGGCAGCGCGTTGTTCTTCCGGGCTTGGGCAGCGAGGAGACGTTCCGCAGATGTACCGTGCCGTTCGCCTTTTCCGTCCTTCTTGAACGCATACTGTACTGTAATGGCCTTGTTCATCAGGAATTGACCGTTCATCGATTCGACGGCTGCATCAGAGGATTCGAAATCGGTATACGAAACGAAGCCGTAGCCTTTTGATATTCCCGAACTTGGGTCTCGAGCAATCTGATGGTGCGAGAGGGGATGAATCGCGTATCCAGGTCGAGGGAATCAGATGACATACCTTGGCCGTTGTAGCCATAACCCCAAATGCACTGAACGTATCATAAAGCAGCCGCTCGTCCACGTTCTCGTCCAGATTTCCGATGAAGAGATTTGCACCGACGTCCAGTTGTTTTTTATCAGACGAGGCCTACACCCGCGTCATTGAGTCAACATCTCTATGCGGAGACCAAGTCATGCCACACCTTGTTCACTCGTATGGGCTTACCCCATAGCTTTATCTGGTTCATGATTTTGCACGCATATTCGGCATCTTCTTCTGTCAAGAACTCACAGAAACCGTAGCCCTGATGCGTCATGGAGACACGGTCCTTTGGGAGATGCACGTTGACTAACAAACAAACAATAAATCTCTTGATGGACTTTGCACGACGACTGGAAGACGTACCCACTGGTCCCGCTTGTAGCATGAGCTCCCATATGATGGCGTCCGTCACTCGTTCGTCAAGGTTTCCCTGGTGGCGGCACCTGTCAGACACTCTGAATGTATGTCTTGGAATAAAATTCTTACCAAGTACACTGTCGCCTCCTGATTTCTGTCATCTTGTGGCCGGGACATGGCAGTTGGCTGTCTCAAGTGGGGCAGTCCTATTCATTGAATCATTGTCGCTCGTGACTTTCCGAGCACGTGACACATCATTAGTTAGTTAGCCAGATAAATCGATTCATTCATTCGGTAAACTAGCGTCGAACGAGTACAACCGAAACTCGCGGTACGGGATGTTGCAAGGCATTCCTGTGCTCCGCAACCAACCAATGAACTGCACTATGACCCAATACATCGATCGATGGACCCCAAGACGGGGAATGTTCTTGAAAGGATACGCAGCCACCCCATCTATAAAGGAGCCTCGTTTTGATGGTCTCAAGGATCTCCTCAGTGAAGCCTTCATGAAATTTCCCCGGCGCAGACGGCCGACCCATCTTCCAGATCCGCGTAGAAACCTCGACCAAACGCGACGACGTCCGTGAGGCTCGGGTACCCACGTCGACTCCCGGAAATGACTGCGCGGATTCTTCTCCTATCAGAAAGCCGATGGAGACGGAGATGGAAACGGGGTTGAGCTTCCACTCATCCGGTCGAAGAATATCCAAGTTAACGAGAGGTCACGATAACCCATGTAGGGTCTCCTCGAAAGACTATCGATGCTTGATTGGCCCAAAGATATGCACGGTAAAACGTAACAGCCATGATACCACTGATTCGAGTGAGTAAACGTGGTACCAAAGAGTGAACCAGGATGATGTTTGCCTTCTGATTCGACCGTGTATGGTGGGCTTCTGAGCGTAGATGGAAGTGCGCATAGGTCGACGTGTTTGCAGACTGTCCAGCCTGCTGAGCATAGTTCACCGTCCGGGAACAATGGCCTCGTTGAATCAGGGAATATAGTGCCTATTCCTCCACTCCTTTAGCGCACTTCCAATATCAATTCTCTGGTCTGTCTGTCTGGCGGGAGAGTGGAGTGTGCACAAACAGGCGTAGCAAAAGAAAGAAAGGAGGCTGAGTTTGCGACGTCCGATGATGCTTTTTCCTGAGGCCGGAAACGAGTTGGAGAAGACCATGTCCTAGATATTATGTGGCCTCTAATAGAGAGCTGGACGTTGAACCGTCATAGCGAGGTAGTCCGACATCGCTCTTGCCCTAGAACGAGGTCTGGTTTGGAAGACTGCTATTTGCCACGCTGTCGTGGAAAACATTCAGTTCCCAATGCCAGACTCCAACGTCGCGTCCCATCATTCCGTCGACGCGTCCAACATGTCGTTCCCGCTCAACTATGCATCGATAGAACACTCAAGGTCCGTCTTTCCCTATCACACAGAACAAATATTCAATCAACCCTCCCCCGTTCACAAAAACACCCACAGATGGAAAAACCTCCCTCCACCTCCCGACTTTTCCAATCTCCATTTCCAACACGTACGTCCCCCCACAATTGGGCGACACACCCGCCCCGCTCTGGATCCCGGAACCTAACCCCCAACGACAGACAAAGACACCCGCCAAGGCAGCCGCCGCAGCCGCCGCCTCCTACGCAGTCCTCAAGGAAAAGCGCGCTTGGGATCTCGCCATCTCCCCCGCCAAATCCCTCCCCATGCAAGCCTTCATGCTCTACATGTCCGGTGGCGGCGTCCAGATCTTCAGCATGGGCATCGTCCTCATGCTCCTCCTCACTCCTATCAAGAATGTCGCTGGGATAAACGCCGGTGCGTTTGCCCCCTCCCATTGACCATGATTCTAAAAAAACAAAAAAACCTACTGAACATCACACCTTGACAGCCTTCTCCCCTTTCATACCCACCACAACCAGCGCCGGCACCAGTACTACGAACACCACGAACACCACGAGCACCCTCCCACTCCAAAAACTCACCTACATCCTCTGCAACCTCCTCACCCTCTTCGTCGGTCTCTGGAAATGTCGCTCAATGGGTCTCCTCCCAACTGGAACAGGTGATTGGCTCGCCTTTGAAACCCGCGGCGTGGTGCGTTGCATCTTTTTTTTTTTTTTCTTGGTTCTCTTTTTCGTCTGAAACACGAACTGTATCATCTCGTTGTTGCTTCCTTTGTTCCCTTGGTATCATCCTCGCACACGCGCGCGCGCGGCTAAGTCATTTTCGTTGCCTCCTTTCTAGCCTCCGGAGATATCGCTCTAACTGCAGCCCACTTTGGTTCGGTTATTCCCCCTCCACCCTCCCTTACGCATACCCGGCACTCGAAACACCGGAACACACCGCTGCCGAGGTGAACTGGGGCCATCGCACATGTTCGACACAGATGCAAGAGATTCACCCCAAAAGTACCTCGTGCCATTATGTACACAAGAGAACATGGGTTCCTATTACGAGCCAAGGGGTATATGATCTAAACCATCCCTGTACTTCCTCTTACCCAAGAATCATCCATGTGTTTTCTCCGTCGTCATTATCACCGGAAATACGGGATAAAGGAGGGGCGAGAAGGAAAGAAAAAACGAAGATTAGGTTGCAGTTTTGGTCTAGGCGGGTGACTAAGTGCCCCTCCGGCGGAATTTACTCAGTGCGGTAGAGAAGCCATAAATGGTGTTGAAGGAACATCGAGGATGGGTAAAAATCATGAGCCCGAAGTGTTACGCGAGAGGGAAAAAAGACGACACAAAGAGCTAATGAGAAACGTCAAGGATATATGAGGCAGAAGAGGAGCGTAAAAAGAGTCGTTAAGAGATGGAAGATATCAAATGAGACGTTCCCGTGGGACTGAGCTACATTAAACGATGACACATTTATTTCTTTTCTTGACCACGGGAGGCTCGAGAGCAGCGACGATGGCCTGTTAGCCGGCATCAATACGGTCCAGGCCCGCCCAATAGACCCAAAGGTTCAAACCCACCTCGTCGAACACGTTCTTCAAGCCCTTCTGCGTCAGGGCCGAGCATTCTACATATTTGACGGCCCCAAGTTCCCTCGCGAGGCGTTCTCCCAGCTCACTCGTTACGGGTCGCTGCTTCTGTCTAGCGAGTTTCTCAATGACTTGGCTGTCGTCCCGCAGATCGATTTGCGTGCCGACGATGAGGCACGGCACGCCCGGACAGTGATGATGCACCTCCGGGAACCACTTCTCCTTTACGTTTTCAAAGGACGCAGGGGAGGTGACACTAAAGCAAACAAGAAAGACGTCCGTTTGCGGGTATGATAATGGACGGAGACGGTCGTAATCTTCTTGACCTGTGAAACAAGATCATTCGTGTGACAGCAAATACTGAGCCGAACAAGGCGACGAACCGGCAGTATCAAACAGTCCGAGCGTATACGGATCTTCACCAATCATTACGGTCACGGCGTAGTTATCAAAGACCTAGCATACAGGCTTGCATCTGCCCAGCGAACGGCACAGAATCAGGAGGGGGGACGTACGGTCGGAACATACTCGCTCGGAAATTTGTTGGTAGTGTACGATATCAAAAGACAAGTCTGCAACGTCACGTTCATTCATGTGTCTGGGTCAAAGCATAGAGACGAGTCGTCACGCACCTTTCCAACAGCACCATCTCCTACTACAACGCACTTGATTGTCTGCATGTCGTCGAGATAGTTCTAACACAAGTCGTGATGATGATTGACTGCGGTGTGACAGGTCAGAACCACGCGGGAGGTACATACGCACGAGACCCGTTTAAGAAGGTTTCCGCCTGTCCGCACTGCTGCAGCATGACAACCACGCTGCAGAAGCTGTGCGACGCCAGCAGAACGCCCTCTAGGTGAAGGCGCGCGGGGAACAGTTGATTAACTCACCAGGTAGGAAGGATCGGTGGGCAAGACGCGAGCTTGTCAGGCTTGAGAATATGCAACTAACGCAATCGCGGCGAGCACGGTTGGTCTCTGGTGTTCGGAAGAAAACCGGTCAGTGGTCGCCGGGCTCGTAGCGCGGGCAGCACCGAGAAGGAGACAAAAAAGCGACACACAAAGGACGGGAAAGTTGCGAGGTCGATGTTGACGACGACAAGCGGAGGTGATTGACTTTGGCCGCAACACGAAATCGCAAGGTCCACTGTCTCATCATTCGCGACATGAACCGGCCCTAAGTGGACAAACACACACAAACACCCCACGAGAAAAAATACAATAAAAGAAAAAGAAAAACCAAAAAACAGTTTCTATCGAGCGCAACAGCTTCGTACTACGCGTACAGATAAATATTATAGTGTGCATGTTCGTAACCTAGCGAAAAAGGATTGTGCAGTAAGTACTGATACAGTGTATCCTTCCCCATCGCCTCCATGGTCCACATTATGGTGCTGTAGGTGTTTTAGCAGTATGCAAGATAGGAAAACTGGCGTTCTGCTTGCGAATCCAGAGACTCGCAGTGGCTTAGGATAAAGATCACCATACAAATCATGACTCCATTAAAGGAGGCTTCCACCAGGAGAGAACTCCGCGCTTGGTGCCAGTAACTATGCAGCCCTGGGAGCCACGGTCGAAACACTGCAAAATACATCATCAGCCTAGTAGACGCTGAAGAGTCCACGAGACTCACGGCAACTGCCTGCACTTGTTCGGCTTAAAGTCAGTCACACAGTCAGCTCATGCTCACGTGCTTCAGTGAAAGAACGGCCACTCACATTCGCCCAGATCTAGCCCGCAGATCACCTCCCCCTTGGCCTTGTCCCACACCAGCAGGTTGCTCTCTGTCGACCCAAACAAGACCGTTTTGCAGCTACTGGCGAATACGGCGCCAAAATTCTGCCGTTGTTCACCCGAAGACTCTCCATTCAGGGAATAGACTTGCTCAATCTTGCCCTTGTGATCCGTCTGTTGAATTCCCACCAAATGAGCCCGTCCTCCCACCTGCGACACTAATGCGTGTGTGCCCGGCGCGTTGACATCCAAGTGGTATCTACAGCCAGGTGTCAACTGACGTTGTATTGGTTGAAGTAGCAATAACCCACACTTTAGCCTTGAGGAAGGCGTACGCGCGCAGCGTCCCATTTGGCACTTGACAATACCACCTTGACACGTGCCGTCGTTAGACCAAATCGAACAAGCGCAGGAAAGTTGCATACAAAACGCCATCGCTAGTACCCCCAATCAATGCTTCTCCGTCCTCGACAAACTGAATAGAGGTCACATTTTGCCGCAGAATCGACCGCTGGGGTTGCCAAGTGCCTATCCCTGGTGTTCAACGATAGTACCATGCGTTCACAAAAAACGCTGACCTTTGATCCATATCCAAACTTTGACTCCTATCCGCGGGAACGCAACAGCAATTCTGTCACGTCTATATGCAAAACAAATCGAATCCTCCTTGCCAGCATCCAATAACTTTGCCCACTGCCAATGGTTCTGATTCTGTACCGGAAATACATCAGTTAGGCACTTGTACAACTCCAAAGCGAAAACGCACCGTACGTGTCCACTTGCTGATAACCCCATCCTGTCCCAACGAAACAACACCCATATCATCCGACATCCAAGCGACGGCCATGATCGGTGCATTTTGTCCAAGCCGAGCCGTCTCCACCCTACTTGTCATGTTCCATACTCGAATCGTGCGGTCATTACATATGACAGCTAGCCGCTCCCCGTCCGAACTGAACGAAACGTAGTTGATCCCTGGGTCCTCATCACTCTTAATTTGTACTGTATGCATTGGGTCGTGACATGGCCATGAGACCGTGCGTTTGCGCGGACGGGCGTTCTCGGCGTCTACGTCAGCGTCAGACGTCAACGCGCGCTTCTTACCCTTGGAATCGTGCGAGGGTGTTGAACTGCTTGACTCTGTCGGTCCAAGCGATTTGGGTGTATATTGGAGGACGGTGGAAGCTGCGGATGGGGGAACAATAGGTCGAGGTGCTTGTATAAGGATACTTTGAGCCGAGACATTAATGGGAGACTGCGGCAAAGTTGGACTAGCCCAATCGTTGATTTCTGTATGTGATTATAAAATCCAAGGTCCGGCGTGACCACGACCAGGGACTTACCGTGCTTGATTTGCGGTGTCGAAGATACAACTTGGGAGAACAATCCAAACCTACCCTGGTCTACGGGTGCAGCCGACTTAGGACCCGACGAACTATGCAAGAACCCAGGTGGAGATGGTGACGAATATGGTGCAAGACCGGAAAGACCAGGTGGTGTTGTCGATGACCGGGTGCTTTCTGGTGTAAGCGGTCGTACAAGCGGAAGAGAACTTTTGGCAACCGGCGGTGAGACACTTGTCTCGCTTGCCGCCGCCGCCGCATGTCCGTTCGTCTGTTTATTGTATGGCCAGCCGTTCCCAACCACCACCTTCCTTCTAGGTCCCGGCCGCGGGGATGACGCTCGAGCACTAGGTTTGGGAGGCGGGGGTGGAGGAAACCTCGACGGACGGATATTCAGAGGATTGGAAATTGAACCAGTTGAGGTGTATGACAGCCGTGGGTCATTGGCAGACGTTACAGGTTGATAGCTAGGTTTCACAACACCATGGCTTGATCCACTAGGATATCCCGTGATGGGGTCAGATGATCTAAACGGTAATGAAAAAGATGCTGGTTGTTGACGGGATTGGAGTGGGGTTGAGAACGACTGGCTCAGAGGAGGCAATCTGTTTTCTGGGACTATCAACTTCAACGGCTGCAGCACTGGAGACACCTTGAGTGGGGGAACGCTTTCGGGTGCAGTCGACTCTGTCTTGACCGGTAGTTGCTCAACCGGGTTGGGCTATTCGACACGTCAGCGATACAATTCCAGGGGAACCCGTTCACCTGACTTACCATCTCATCAGAAAGACTCGAGCGGTCCGCGGAATCCTTCCTCGTAGTCAATGAGTCCTTTTCTCCCACAAATTCCGTGATAAATCCACCCGAGACAAATGGGTTCTTGATAGGTACGCGCTTAGGGAGCATAGTTACGACAAGAGGGGGTTCATGCTTCTCAGGTACGGATTCGGCAGTAAAGGGTGCCGAGGAGGTCGCCACGGTCGACGTAGGGGAAGCCACTATCGTTTGAGCTGATGGCGGTACTGGAGTTTGTGCGGCGATGTTGGATTTTATGGGCGCTACAGGAAGCACGAGGGGTGAGGGAGGACGAGCGCGGCGAGAAGCAGCTCCTGTGATAAATCCTGGGATGTCATCAGAAGCAGAGGACTGTGATGACGGCGACGACTGGAGATCCATGTCGACGGTCTCGGAGGATACAGGACTGATCTGCGACGTCCTACTCGCAGCATCCTCAATGTGGCTCCATCGCGCTTCTAGTTGCTCTACAGGCGCATGTTGGGTGGTAGATGCTATGGACAAAGTTTTACCTAATGTAGTAGCGGTTAGCTTCGTAGGTGTGGCTGGGACCTCGATGGGGGATGGACTGCGAGGATGGATAGGTGATTGGGGAGGAGTGCTAGGCGGGGAGCCTATGCTCATCGGGGACAGACTTCGGGAACGATGATCAAACGGTATCTACAGTGGCTGAGTGTGTGTTCTATATTCGTATACAATGTACTTACCGGACGATCATCAGGCGGCGGGATCAGTTTTGGTGATGGGTCTGGCTCTGGTATTTGCACAGATTCTTTCACGGGAGTCGATGGCGCCCCGGGTGAATGATGAGTCTGAAGTGGCAGTTTTTCCCGCACAGGGACGGTGGGAGGGACTACCTGGACAGCACTCACAGACCATGCCGGCTGGACTTGGATGCCGACGGAGACATGTGTAGGTGGCGGCGGGATGAAGGTATCTAAGAGCGACATACCGAACGCTGGCATGGATGGAGTGTGCGAAGTAGAAGGGGTATACTCACCTTGGACCAAGCTCACCTGTTCGTGTTGTTTTGTCCACGTTCTCCGCATCTTGGGAGGGATGACGTGAGAAACGGGAGGGTCAGAGAAGGTATCATCATGAACGATCTGTTTTTCAACCTCGTCCTCTTCGTCTGAGTTCGAGTCGGGGACGGCGGAGAGGTCACCTTCGAAGATGACTGCCTGGTCAGTGAAGGAGCCGTCTTCTGAAGCTACTGAGAGAAGAATTTCCTTGCCGGGCTTTACCTCGATTCTCTTCTGGGCAAAAAGACTGAAGTAAGCGACGGGGCGTCTGCCAGGAGGATAAAGAGCATCTTCTGAGAGCTCTACGCGTCTAAGGACGACGTGAGCCTTCTGACTTGCGCCATGGCGTCGAAAGCGAAGGGCGCCCTTTACGCCGAGGACGGAGGTGACGGAGGAGGGGTGAAGTTGTGCAGATGACTCGCTGGTGGAGTCATCCATTACACGGCCGTTTTGACTTTTGGCCTCGCTCGTGCTCGTGAAAGCGTCGGCCGTTGACTCGCCGTTGAGTCTGTCACAGACGCTATAGAATCACGTGATCCGTGAGAACAGCCACAAGGAGTAAGATAGTCACGTGTCAAGGCTGTTGGCCCATCGCATCGACGACGACGTGTCTACACCAGACCCGACCATGCGCTCCCTGAGGTCAGTGCTCCTCTCTTGCCTCGCCCTCCTGTCCAGCGTTCTCGCACAGTCGAGCTCAGGCGACAAGGTCCTCGTCCTCCTCGACCCTTCCCTTGACAAGGCAAACTATTCCATCTTCTTCAATGGACTAGAGAGTGAGTCCCCACGTATCATTGTCCGAGTCTACCCACTCACCCAATCTTGCAGGACGAGGCTACGACCTGACGTTCCGCGCACCAAAGGACACGAGTCCCGCCGTCACCGCGTACGACGTACCCAACTACGCCCACGTCATCCTCTTCACCCCGGAAACAAAGTGTCAGTCTCCAATAAATCCCATCATCCGGCGCTCTTTACTAAACCCACTCCCCAGCGTACGCCTCAGACATCACACCACAGTCCTTGGTCGGTCTCCTCTCGGAAAACACCAACCTCCTCGTCGCGCTCTCTCCAAAGCAAACACCTCTTTCCTCCCTCGCCGCCGAGTTCTCCCTCATTCCTCCTCCCCCAGGCACACCTCTCCTCTCGCACCACCCCAAACGCGAAGAACCCGCGACACTCATCCCCGTACAAGTTACCAAGTCACCCATCCTCACCCCAGGCACCGCCCCCGTCTGGTTCTCCGGCACCCCACACGCGCTCGGCAACAGCCCTTACCTCGTCCCTATCCTCCGCGCACCCCCGACGAGCTTCGCAGCCGACTCTACCGGCGACTCCGATGCCGGCGCTATCATTGACGCCGTAGAAAAGAACGGCGAAGGTCTTTGGGCCGGCAGCCAGCTCGGCCTCGTCACAGGATTCCAGACGACCAAGAACTCGCGTGTCGTCTTCGCCGGCAGCGTCGACCTCTTTAGCGACGAGTACGTAAGGAAGCCG